>JAVJIF010027854.1:0-80724 GCA_038442645.1 Agave tequilana
TGGACGCTCTTCCTTTTGATTCTGGTATTCTTGCATTTCTTTATTCCTGCTATTATTCTTCGATTCTTGTATATCCCACTTGGCTTCTATTCTATTCCTTATTTTATTTAAGATCATGTGTAGCCTTTATATGTATTATTGCAGTGATGGTTGATTATTATGGTTCAGATTTATAGCTTGTTCATGTTATTTAGGCTTAGAGTATATATGTGGGGTAATTTCCTCGCGTATATACGTCGCCGACCTTCGTCGCGACTCTGTTTCCACGTATTTTGGGAAGCGGGGCCATGACAGGGTTTTCTTGTATCAGAGCCAGGTTTCGACATAATGAGAGAATCTAGATCTTACCGGTAACTTGAAATAAGTTATAGTACACTGCAACATACATATACTATCCATTATGATATTCAGTCCATTTGGAATTAATCGTCCTTCCTTTGGAAATTCTCATCTTTGATCTTTTGATATCCTTGATCTCTACTATTCTTTGAGTGATCAAGATTTTCATCTTGCTTCTCGTCCTCCTTCTCGATTCTATTCCTTATCTTTGTCCTCTTGGATTTAGTTACTTCATGTTGAAGCCGGTAGCATACTCATAGTAGTCGCAGCGGAAGCGTGGTGGATTTATGATATGCAGAGAAGCGACATGAAGCTTGTTTTGTTTGTCTTCTCCTTTGATTTTGAATTCTTTTTACCATTCCCTACCCTATTGAATTTCGAGGACGAAATTTTTATAAGGTGGGTAGAATTAATATCCCTAGTTAGAAGTACTGTATTTTTATTTTCCTAAAGTATTTATTTTGATTTACTGATTATTTTATTGTTAATTATTAACTTGTTTTCTGACTTATTGCATTATTAAATAAAAATTTATTTGCAATGGTAAATGGTAATTTGGCTTTATATATCATATCATTATTTCATATATATTAATTACTTATTACTATTATTCTGGTTATTAATTGCTATTATTATTTTATTAAGGTTATTATTATTTCTTATTGATATTATTAGAGATATTATTATGGTTATTATTACTGTTAATTAATATTATTACTATTTTTATTATGTTTATTAATTATTAATATGATTATTAGTGTTACAATTATTATTATTGATATATTATATATATGACTATTACTTTTATTAGTATTTTGCTTAATCATTTTTGGTGCATTATTGATTATTAATATTATTATAGTTTATTTTATTTTTATTTTATTTGTGTGTATTCTTTCTTCCCTATTTCCCATTCCACACCCTCAAACCCAACACCCGTTACCTTTTACCCATTTGGATCCAACCCGAAACCCACTATCTCAAACCCATTAACTATCTTATATAATCTCTCTTATATATCCTAACCTAACCCAAAATCTATTTTAACCCCCCTAATCTCCAAACCCAGCCGCCAACACCATGACTGGCCTGACATGCCATCTTCTCCATGCGCATAATGATGCCGAACCCCACAGCCAATGGCCGATCCCTACTAACTCCTACACGACCTCGACAGTACAACCAAGCACCCAGCCGCCACATGGTTGCCGCACCCCATGCCCTCCAGCGCCTCCATCACGCAGCAGCAACAGCGCAGTAATCTCCCTTCTCCCTTGGCTTCCCTTCGCTCCAGTAGCAGGCCGCCCCAGCCCTCTCCAACAGAGCATCTCCTGCACCAAACCATTGTGTGAGCCCCCTCCTCTCTCTTCATATAATTGAAGTATATTTGGTGTTTTAATTAAAATAATATTAATAATGATTATGTTGGTGTTGTATATAAAATGTGTTAATGAATTTATGGATGGCTATGTACCTTGTTTTCATTGGATGTCTCTTTTCAAGTATAGCTCATGGCAACATCAAAGGCAAGTCAAGTTCCCACCTTTTGGCCTTGAAGCGCCTTCCTCCGAGCTATTTTCTGGCTCTCCGTGGGTCACCGTGGATCACCGTCGACGAGTGCGAACGCACCCACGCCCTTCACGGTGAGCTGCTCTATCCAACGACACCCTCTCGGCCCCCCGACGACCCCGTCAGAACCTCCGTCGGTGCGCCGCAAATCACCACATTATTAGGTGAGTTACTTTCCTTCTCCCACTTCATTTCTCTTCCATTTCAAGTTAATATATATATATATATATATATATATATATATATATATATATATATATATTGTGTAGTAATGTATCTTAATTTATATGCATGGGTTGCTATTTATTTATGTGGATGGGTGTCTCATTTAATTAAGTGTATGTTATTTAATTAAGTACATGCATACTTATGTATATATATAGGTGTGTGTGCGTTTGTTGATGATTGTATATTGTATATATATATAATATATATATAGAATGCATGTTTTGTATATATAATTTAGTGACTATGTATGTATGTGCACTTGTATACGTATATGCGGGTGTACACGTATGTGTCTATGTGCACGTGTCGGTGTAGCGTGTATTTATATTTATTTGTATTGTTGGTTGCGTGTTATAGTATTTCGGATCGTTTGGTGAGATTCGGACCCAATTCGGATCCGTGCTCTTTGTGGACCCGATACATAAGCGATTCGAAAACCGATCCATGAGATGATCCGTAGATCAGTAACGGTTCGTGCAGTGGACACCAGACAGCGATTCGGTTCCGAAACCGCGTCATTTCATGTGAGTTTCGTTCTTGTGCACTTTTATTTATCGTTGTCAGTATGCATTTACATGTTGCACTTATCATTTCATGTGGCTTTCTGCTACATGTTATCAGTTTGGCTACTTGAACTACTTCATGAGACACCTATGATTGCTTCCTTTAATTATGTAGTTATTATGAGCTTGTATTAGCGTTATTTCATGTGTTGGTAGTTGTCGTTATTGGCTTAGGTCTAGTTTTGATACCCTTAGACTGTGACTTGACTCAGCTCGATCTGGGTTGATATATTGGTATTAGTTATTAGATTTGATATTCATGTATTTGGTTATTATTTTTGAATGAACACTTTTGGATATTGTGGACAAGTATTATGACGTCTCTATTTATATGAGATAATTTAGAGATACCACAGATAATGGATCAGATTGTGATTGATGTTAGACATTTCTGGACTCGATGTTTTATCTCTGGGATATTAGTATTCTTGCTAGTTCTTATTTAGTTATTTATCCTTCTGGATTCGGATTTAGTTGTGAGGAAAGTTGGACTGTGTTGGATTGATCTTGAGTTAGAGTTGATCTGAACTTTTACATTCTTTATATTGGATCTTGAACTCATTAAGATAGGTGTGACGTAGCTGGATTTATAGTTGACTATTTGAGATTTATATAGATGATATTTTGTTGATATTAAGTAGAAGAATTGATATACTAGACAACATGTTGTTTGAGGATGATTCCCTTACTTCGCTATGATTTCAGTATATGTTGACTTATTGATCTCGAGGTATACCTTGTGCTTCATATTCAGTTACTGATCAATTCAGTTAGGAAGATAGAGTTATTATAAATGATTTCATTGATACAGTGACTATATTACATGTTCGGAGTTTTATGACAGCTATTGAACGATCTGATTTATTGATGACTTAGAGGATAGATATATCGATGACTTTGGGGATATTAGTTGATTACATAATTTGCCTGGATTATTCTATTCATGACAGTAGGTTATTACTCATCCTAAATATCTTGATTTACATGAGGAACTTGATTGTTTATACATGATATCTACCTGATATTATGTCCATGTTACTTAATTGCTGGGAAAATATTATTACACGGTAACAACACCGCATGTTATACTTGTTACATATTCCTGTTATACCGGTATCCCATTCATTGATATTATATATTCATGTTATACCCGTATCCTGGTTGCATGTTGATATTGTTACCGTGACTACCACCGAGTTATCCCAGTGATTTAAGTAACATGCATATTAAGTAATCTTGATAAACTAATAACATGATATTAAACAACTTACACTGGGATTTGGGAGATTGATGGAGCAGACAACGTCTGTATTTTGGGTGGACCTAGGATTTGGTTGCGCAGCCGAAAAAAGGGTTCCACTGCAGGGTTCCCGTGGGGTGACTGGCACTCCGTCCTATTTTTATTCCTGTTATACATGTTCCTGACTACCTTGCGGTAGGTCCTGGTTCAGCGCCAGGAGTCTGGGCCGTGATCCCGGGTATGCACGGGACCCCCTAAAGCATGGACAACGTCTCCAACCGATCAGTTTTAATAACTGAGGACCTCGATTGGCATGTGTGGTAGGCGTAGTATGGGTTGCGTCTATTACATGTGACAATTGGTGTTCGCTGACATAATTAATAATAATAAACTGTTAATGCATTGTGACTGACCGTAATCACCTGATTGTATATATAATCATTATGATAGACACATGATTGTAACTAAGACCAGATTATGTACCAGTTAGTGATATTGCTAGGATACACATCTAGATATTCAGTTGCTTGTTTACAGTTGTGTTAGTTGACTTTTATCTTCATTCATGTTGTTATGCAGTTATCCTTTAGTTATCTATTTATCAGGTTATTTAGTTATTTTCTGTCTGTAGTTATTCTTGTTATTATTCTGTGCACTTTGTTTATATGCACGAGCTTTCCCCTTTACACACACACACTCACCGGGTCGCTTTCTGACGACTCTAGATTTGCACGTCCAGATATTGGACGCTTTGTTTCTATTGTGCAGGTGTTCGATGAGACAGTACGCTTTGCTAGTAGCTGGACGCTCTTCCTTTTGATTCTGGTATTCTTACATTTTTTTATTCCTGCTATTATTCTTCGATTCTTGTATATCCCACTTGGCTTCTATTCTATTCCTTATTTTATTTAAGATCATGTGTAACCTTTATATGTATTATTGCAGTGATGGTTGATTATTATGGTTCAGATTTATAGCTTGTTCATGTTATTTTAGGCTTAGAGTTATATATGTGGGGTAATTTCCTCGCGTATATACGTCGCCGACCTTCGTCGCGACTCTGTTTCCACGTATTTTGGGAAGCGGGGCGTGACAGGTTTTCTTGGTATCAGAGCCAGGTTCGACATAAAGAGAGAACCTAGATCTTACCGGTAACTTGAAATAAGTTATAGTACACTGCAACATACATATACTATCCATTATGATATTCAGTCCATTTGGATTAATCGTCCTTCCTTTGGAAATTCTCATCTTGATCTTTTGATATCCTTGATCTCTACTATTCTTTGAGTGATCAAGATTTTCATCTTGCTTCTCGTCCTCCTTCTCGATTCTATTCCTTATCTTTGTCTCTTGGATTTAGTTACTTCATGTTGAAGCCGGTAGCATACATCAGAGTAGCGCAGCGGAAGCGTGGTGAATTTATGATATGTAGAGAAGCGACATGAAGCTTGTTTTGTTTGTCTTCTCCTTTGATTTTGAATTCTTTTTACCATTCCCTACCCTATTGAATTTCGAGGACGAAATTTTTATAAGGTGGGTAAATGTAATATCCCTAGTTAGAAGTACTGTATTTTTATTTTCCTAAAGTATTTATTTTGATTTACTGATTATTTTATTGTTAATTATTAACTTGTTTTCTGACTTATTGCATTATTAAATAAAAATTATTTTGCAATGGTAAATGGTAATTTGGCTTTATATATCATTACCATTATTTCATATATATATTAATTACTTATTACTATTATTCTGGGTATTAATTGCTATTATTATTTTATTAAGGTTATTATTATTTCTTATTGATATTATTAGAGATATTATTATTATAGTTATTGTTATTGTTAATTAATATTATTACTATTTTATTATGTTTATTAATTATTATTATGATTATTAGTGTTACAATTATTATTATTGATATTATATATATATATATATATATATATATATATATATATATATATATATATTATATAATATATTGTTGTTGTTATTATTATGGTTATGACTAATTACTTTTAATAGTATTTTGCTTAATCATTTTGGTGTCATTATTGATTATTAATATTATTATAGTTTGTTTTTATTTATTATTATTTGTGGTATTCTTTCTTCCCTATTTCCCATTCCACACCCTCAAACCCAACACCCGTTACCTTTTACCCATTTGGATCCAACCCGAAACCCACTATCTCAACCCATTAACTATCCTATATAATCTCTTTTATAATCCTAACCTAACCAAAAATCTATTTTAACCCCCTAATCTGCAAACCCACCAGCCGCCAACACCATGACCGGCCTGACATGCCCATCTTCTCCATGCGCATAATGATGCCAAACCCCACATCCAATGGCCAATCCCTGCTAACTCCTACACGCCCTCGGCAGTACAACCAAGCAACCCGCCGCCACATGGTTGCCGCACCCCATGCCGTCCAGCGCCTCCATCACGCAGCAGCAACAGCGCAGTAATCTCCCTTCTCCCTTGGCTTCCCTTCGCTCCAGTAGCAGGCCGCCCAGCCCTCTCCAACAGAGCATCTCCAGCACCAAACCATTGCGTGCCCCCTCCTCTCTCTTCATATATTGAAGTATAGTTGGTGTTTTAATTATAATAATATTAATAATGATTATGTTAGTGTTGTATATAAAATGTGTTAATGAATTTATGGATGGCTATGTACCTTGTTTTCATTGGATGTCTCTTTTCAAGTATAGCTCATGGCAACATCAAAGGCAGTCAAGTTCCCACCTTTTGGCCTTGAAGCGCCTTCCTCTGAGCTTTTTTTTCGGCTCTCCGTGGGTCGCCGTGGATCATGGTCGACGAGTGCGAACGCACCCACGCCCTTCACGGTGAGCTGCTCTATCCAACGACACCCTCCGCGGCCCCCGATGACCCCGTCAGAACCTCCGTCGGTGCGCCGCAAATCACCACATTATTAGGTGAGTTACTTTCCTTCTCCCACTTCATTTCTCTTCCATTTCATGTTAATATATATATATATATATATATATATATATATATATATATATATATATATTATATATATATATATATATATATATATATATATATATATATATATATATATATAATATAGGGGTTACTGTACCTCAGCCTGCAGGCTGAGAGAGTTTCTCAGCCGGCGGGACGTGGCTGAATATATGCCACACATCGGCCGCAGTGTGTTGGCGACAAAAAAATCAAAAAAATCCCGCCTAAACAATCGTGAAACAAATTGACAAAAATACCCCTTTTTTAATTCTAAAGTAAAATAAAGTCATGAACAAACAAAATTTCAGTTGAATATATTTACAGTTATAAATTCGTAATTTTAATACATCGAAAAATATAATTAAAAAAAATTGGATCAATATAATGTAAATAAGCAGAAGCATTGAAAATTTAAAAAACATGCCATGGTCGCAGACTTAATACAATATAACAACTGCGACACAGTCGCAGTCACTAGTCGCACTCATAGTATAATAAAACGTTTTTATGCGACCTAATACAATATAATTTCAATTTTATATGA
The DNA here is from genome assembly GCA_038442645.1 of Agave tequilana. Classification (NCBI taxonomy): domain Eukaryota; kingdom Viridiplantae; phylum Streptophyta; class Magnoliopsida; order Asparagales; family Asparagaceae; genus Agave; species Agave tequilana. The sequence continues at coordinate 7,482 of JAVJIF010027854.1, forward strand.
CAACTGCGACACAGTCGCAATCACTAGTCGCAGTCATTGTATAACAAACTTCTTTATATAACGTCTGCGACCCTAGTCGCATTCTATCGTACAACAATGCGACCTCCTTAAGTACTGCGACCAAAGTCGCAATCTTCTTTCCCATGCCTTATGTAAAAGATTTTTAATATGCGACTAGGGTGGATTAGCCATGCGACCCTGAGATCAATTCGCGTATATCAAATCTTATAAAAATTACTATATTAATTACACTGAATTAAATGAAGTAATTAATATTCTTTCTACCGTGATACAACAACAGTCTAGAAAAAAGAGATGCACTAATGTTAATCTCGAGAAAGGAAAGATGTGCACCATACGTAATCTAAAGATATAGGCAAACAATTCTATAAAAAGTTAATTTGTACTTAGGATTCTCCCGCAATAAATCTTCAATTAATTATTTAATTTTTTTTTACCACTTCTTACCATACTCAACCATCACCTGTAACAATTATTATTACTATTCATGTTTTTCCACAATATTGACCTTTATATAATGCTTGTTACTAATATATTTCTCATACCTAAAAACTATATTTTTTCTCTTCCTTTTCAATTTGATTTCAAAAACTTCCAAAAAAAATTCATTCTTGAATCATGTCTTCCCATCTTCTTCCTCTGAACACTTAGATTTCAACTTCAATCGTTCCCCCACCGGTCCTTTGTCTTCAGGATATTCTAGTGAATCTGATACCAGTCTGAACTTCACTCCTTTTGACTATCTCACTACATTAAATAATGTATTAACTGATCCTCCTATTCATGATGATAATGAAGTTTTCATGTGGGTTAGTGATGAAGACATTATTCCTCTGCCACTTGACGGAGACATGCTTGATGAAAGCATGTCCTCTGATGCTGTAGGCTCACTTCCTAGCAACGGGTCAGACGAAGAGCTTGATAGAGACGATCCATTCTGGGAGTTCATCGGTGAAACAAAAAAAACCTCAAAAACAGGAAGATGATGAGGAATAAGTGATGAAGAGAAAGAGCAGAAGAATGAAGATGATGCATCTGCTTATGATGGTGATAATGACGAGGATTAGGATTTCTGATCTTCTGATATTCAATTATATTTTGTCTTCTTTTAAAAGCTTTTAATTCTATTTTTTTATAAGGTCTCTTTCTCACTATATTAACTTATAAGCTCTTTTAATTACATATCCAAACTGCGACTGCTGCTCTTAAACACTGCGACCATAGTCGCAGTCCTACTACGGATGCAATAATTAAAAATAATTCATACGTTATAGGCGGCTGAGACAAAAGATACGGTGAACTGCGACTATAGAATCAGTCCTTATTCAGACAACAGTCAAAAATAAAGAACAAAAATATAAAATAATACGTAAACTGTGATTATACTATCGCTCTCGTTAAATACTGCGACCATAGTCGCGGTACTGCGATCATAGTCGCAGTCCATGGTCGCATAATATATGTAAAAACCATTTAATTGTTCATAGGAGGATCAGACAACATTCAGAAAGTAAAGAACAAAAAATATAAAATAATACGTAAACTGTGATTATACTATCACTCTCGTTAAATACTGCGATCATAGTAGCGGTACTGCGATCATAGTCGCAGTCCATGGTCGCATAATATATGTAAACACCAATTTAATTGTTCATAAGGAGGATCGGACAAACATTCAGAAATTATACGAAGGACAGTATTTGATGACTAACGGTTGACAATTTATGGTCGCAGTTACTTAATCATTTATCAGTTCCCAATGCGACTATGGTCGCAATAATGTACTGTTTTGGAGTTCAAAGTAATTTAAAGTTTATAGTGTATTAACTTTTAAACTGTTTTGGATAACTGAACAGTCACCTAGGAAGTATACAATTTTTGGAAAAGGTAGAAAATAAGTTTGGGAGATATTCACGTGGTTTGAGAGCTTAAACCCTTTGGAATTTCGGGATTAAAAATATATAAAGGGTCATCAGCAAAGGATTACAAACATACTAATTATTTTTGCTCAAACTCGTTAATCTCACTGTTCGGAAAATAGATTCAAAAAATGTCTTCTCCACCGTCTTCACCGAAAAAAGCCAATCATCTAATGATGATTGGATGTATAGTTCTGAAGATATGCCTCGCTACGGGTCAGAGGATGAGCTTGATACAGACGACCCGTTCTGGGAGTTCATTGATGAACCAAAATACAAACATGAAGAGGAAGAAAGCGAAGAGGAGATTGTCGCTGAAGAGGAGGAAGAGACGGAAAGCGATACGGAAGACGAAAGCAGTCATACTCTTGACGACGAATCTGATTACGATGGTGATGACGAGGATTAGAAGTTTAAAAATTGTATTTTATTTTTTTAAATATATATGAATATGTTTTCTAAGGTTAATTTTAAAATGAAGGATATATATGACTTTTTTTAATTAAAGCAGTCATACTTTTTTTTTAAATATATATGACTTTGATCGCAGTTGTTGGCCGAGTCTTAATAAAATACACTGCGACCTTGGTCGCAGTTGCTGGTCTTTAGTATTAATCAACAACAACACTGCGATCTTGGTCGCTATGCGTGTCAATATAAAGAAACACCTACCTAACGTACTGCGACCTAAGTCGCAGTCATTGTACTGCGACCCTAGATTGTAGTTGCTGGCCCTCTTTATCAATAACAACATATGCGTGTTAATATAAAGGAAACACCTACCTAACGTACTGCGACCTAAGTCGCTGTCATTGTACTGCGACCCTAGTTGCAGATGCTGGCCCTCTTTATCAATAACAACATTGCGACCTTGGTCGCAATTAACCATGTACACTGCGACCAAAGTCTCTATCTACATTATATACACAAAAAAATAAACTATATAGGAGAACCTAGATCTGACAAAGAGAGGTAAGAAATAGGGGAAAAAATAATTTATAATCAATAACCTAAATCATATAAAGAGCGGCAAAAGAAAGGGGAAAAATAATAATAAATAAGTCTGACAACGTGCGCTCCAAAAATTGCCTTTTGGGCAAAAAAATAATAAACAATAGGAAAGTTAAAGAAAAAGTAGCTTTTCATAAGGGGTATTTGGTAATTTAACTTCTTCCTATAAGCGGGCCGCAAGTTAGTGAGGTGACAAATTGAGCCACGTCACCGCAGGCTGAGAGAGTACTCTCAGCCCGCGGCTATATACATTTTTCTCATATATATATTATATATATATATATATATATATATATATATATATATATATATATATATATATATCTGTGTTTTATATAATGTGTAGTAATGTATCTTAATTTATATGCATGGGTTGCTATTTATTTATTTGGATGGGTGTGTCATTTAATTAAGTGTATGTTATTTAATTAAGTACATGCATACTTATGTGTATATATAGGTGTGTGTGCGTGAGTTGATGATTGTATATTTGTATATATATAGAATGCATGTATGTATTTATATATTTTAGTGACTATGTATGTATGTGCACTTGTCTACGTATATATGCGTGTGTACACGTATGTGTCTATGTGCACGTGTCGGTGTAGCGTGTATTTATATTTATTTGTATTGTTGGTTGCGTGTTATAGTATTTAGAAATCGTTTGGTGAATCCGGACCCGATTCGGATCCGTGCTCGTTGTGGACCCGATACATAGGCGATTCGAAGACCGATCCATGGATGATCCGTAGATCAGTAACGGTTCGTGCAGTGAACACCAAACGGCGATTCGGTTCTGAAACCGCGTCATTTCATGTGAGTGTTCGTTCTTGTGCACTTCTTTATTTATCGTTGTCAGTATGCATTTACATGTTGCACTTATCATTTCATGTGGCTTTCTGTTACATGTTATCAGTTTGGCTACTTGAACTACTTCATGAGACACCTATGTATGCTTCCTTTAATTATGTAGTTGTTATGAGCTTGTATTAGCGTTATTCATGTGTTGGTAGTTGCCGTTATTGGCTTAGGTCTAGTTTTGATACCCCTTAGACTGTGACTTGACTCAACTCGATCTTGCGGTTGATATATTGGTATTAGTTATTAGATTTGATATTCATGTATTTGGTGATTATTTTGACTGGAACACTTTTGGATATTGCGGACAAGTATATATGACGTCTCTATTGATATGAGATAATTTAGAGATACCATAGATAATGGATCAGATGTGATTGATGTTAGACATTTCTGGACTCGATGTTTTATCTCTGGGATATTAGTATTCTTGCTAGTTCTTATTTAGTTATTTATCCTTCTGGATTCGGATTTAGTTGTGAGGAAAGTTGGACTGTGTTGGATTGATCTTGAGTTAGAGTTGATCTAAAATTTTACATTCTTTATATTGGATCTTGAATCATTAAGATAGGTGTGACGTAGCTGGATTTATAGTTGAGTATTTGAGATTTATTTAGATGATATTTTGTTGATATTAAGTAGCAGAAGTAGATATTCTAGGCTACATGTTGTTTTGAGGATGATTCCTTACTTCGCTATGATTTCAGTATATGTTGACTTGTTGATCTCGAGGATATACCATGTGCTTCTTATTCAGTTACTGATCAATTCAGTTAGGAAGATAGAGTTATTATAAATGATTTCATTGATATCAGTGACTATATTACATGTTCGGAGTTTTATGATAGCTATTGATCGATCTGATTTATTGATGACTTAGAGGATAGATATATCGATGACTTTGGGGATATTAGTTGATTACATAATTTGCCTGGATTATTCTATTCATGACAGTAGGTTATTACTCATCCTGAATATCTTGATTTATATGAGGAACTTGATTGTTTATACATGATATCTACCTGATATTATTGTCCATGTTACTTAATTGCTGGGAAAATATTATTACACGGTAACAACACCCGCATGTTATACTTGTTACATATTCCTGTTATACCGGTATCCTGTTCACTGATATTATATATTCCTGTTATACCGGTATCCTGATTGCATGTTGATATTATTACCGTGACTACCACCGAGTTATCCCAGTTTTTAAGTAACATGCATATTAAGTAATCTTGATAAACTAATAACATGATATTAAACAACTTACACTGGGATTGGGGAGATTGATGGAGGAGACAGCGTCTGTATTTTAGGTGGACCTAGGATTTAGGTTGCGCAGCCGAAAGAGGGTTCCACTGCAGGGTTCCCGGGGGGTGACTGGCACCCCGTCCTGTTTTTATTCCTGTTATACATGTTCCTGACTACCTTGCGGTAGGTCCTGGTTCAGCGCCAGGAGTCTGGGCCGTGGTCCAGGGTATGCACGGGACCCACCTAAAGCATGGACAATGTCTCCAACCGATCAGTTTCAATAACTGAGGACCTCGATTGGCATGTGTGGTAGGCGTAGTATGGGATGCGTCTATTACATGTGACAATTGGTGTTCGTTGACATAATTAATAATAATAAACTGTTAATGCATTGTGACTGACCGTAATCACCTGATTGTATATATATATATATATATATATATATATATATATTATATATATATATATATATATATATATATATATATATATATATATATATATCATTATGATAGACACATGATTGTAACCAGGACCAGATTATGTACCAGGTTAGTGATATTGCTAGGATACACATCTAGATATCAGTTGCTTGTTTACAGTTGTGTTAGTTGACTTTTATCTTCATTCATGTTGTTATGCAGTTATCCTTTAGTTATCTATTTATCAGGTTATTTAGTTATTTTCTGTTTGTAGTTATTCTTGTTATTATTCTGTGCACTTTGTTTATATGCACGAGCTTTCCCCTTTACACACACACTCACCAGGTCGCTTTCTGACGACCCTGGATTTGCACATCCAGATATTGGAAGCTTTGTTTCTATTGTGCAGGTGTTCGATGAGACAGTACGCTTTGCTAGTAGCTTGACGCTCTTCCTTTTGATTCCGGTATTCTTGCATTTCTTTATTCCTGCTATTATTCTTCGATTCTTGTATATCCCATTTGGCTTCTATTCTATTCCTTATTTCATTTAAGATCATGTGTAGCCTTTATATGTATTATTGCAGTGATGGTTGATTATTATGGTTCAGATTTATAACTTGTTCAGGTTATTTTAGGCTTAACGTATATATGTGGGGTAATTTCCTCGCGTATATACGTCGCCGACCTTCGTCGCGACTCTGTTTCCACGTATTTTGGGAAGCGGGGCGTGACAAAGGCCCAGGCTCGCTAGGCCACTGCGCCATGGGTGAGCCCGCACTAGCAACCTGCTGGCTTGGACAGGGCTCGGTGATTGGTCATCAATAATGCATATTTTTTATCACATTTTCATACTTATTTTTTATAAATCATTACTATTTAATTCATTATTGTTTAGTAATGTGTAGCCTCCATAATTCAAGAGAAAACCCAAACGAAGCTAAAACCCCACAATTATTATGAAAATAAAGATTAATTGGGAAGTTAAAGAAAGCTTCTAGTCTATCCCATTTAAATTTAGATTTTAAATTAATTTATTTAACACCTAGGGGAGGAAAAGGATAGAACAAGATAAATCCTCATCCCAATTGAAGATAAAGGTAGATTTCTATTCAAATTTTAGTTGTTTGCACCACAAGTCGAAGATAAATGGGAGAAAATTTGAATTTAACCAGGATCTAGATATAACTTTGTTGGTCTCGAGATGATGCCGAGTGTGGATCTAAAATACAATGTCAACACATATACTAAACAAAGGATGATTAGAGTTAAATAAATAAAGCACTTGCAATAAGGAAAATAAATCACAGAAAAGTTAAGCAAACGCAAACACGAATGATTTATCCTGATTCGGTTCTCGTGACCTACATCCAGTCCCCAAGCCACCCGCTTGAGAATTTCCTTTATCCTTGACTTTGTACACCAAAATCAACACCTTGTATCCCACTTGACAAATCCCCTTTGCCAAATGCATACAACTCTTCTTACAACCAAGAAGACCACAACACCTTGTACAACTTCTCTTCTACACCAAGAAGACGCTCTTGTACAACGATTCCTTTGAGTGATTACAAACTTTTCTATAAGCCTTGATTCAGTATGTGATTGTGGACAAGGGCTATTATAGGTTTACTTTCAGAAATCTTCACTTTGGTGTAGGAATTTGGTAAAGAAACAGAAAGTGGAACAGTTTTCAGAGAACCAGAATTTTGACAAGATTTTTGGTCAGAAAACTATATATTTGAATTGGTATTTTAAACCTAAGATAACAATCCTATTTATAGCTGAACTCTATGGTTAGTTAGGGTAGTTATTAGGACAAATTTGAATGTTTAAACGTTGGACAACGTTGAAGGAAATACCAGAAAATAGAAACTGTCCAACAGTCAGAAACTGCCATTAGTCGACTTGAGATATGGGGTTAGTCGACTAGGGTAGGCAAATTTCTCAAGGTTAGTCGACTATAGAAGAGACCAAGTCGACTAGGTCATGATAAAATCAAAGACAAGTTTCTGGAAACTGAACCAAGTCGACCAGAACTATGTTTATAAGTCGACTAGGCCATCTATTAGTCGACTAGAAAGACTGTTAAGTCGACTAATAATGCAAACAGAGAGTTGGTATGCTTTCAGGAAAAAGCTAGTCGACTACATAAGAAGGCAAGTCAACTATACCATGTATAAGTCGACTATAAAAGAGTATAAGTCGACTAAAAGGCTATGATGTGTGTGTGTGTGTGTCAAGCCTTTTATCATGCTATCAACAATTACAATACACATAATTATCAACTCTCCTTGGGAAGTCTTGATCATGAAGAACTCTTGAATAGACTTGTGATAGAGCTCCAAAAGATATGGCTTCATAAATGTATCATCAAAATTAAGTTCCAACATTCTCCCCCTTTTTGATGATGACACTTTGTGTGCACAAATGCTCCCCCTGCAGAAAATAAGTTATATGTTCTCCCCCTGCAGAAAATGGGTTATAACAGATATAGAAACACTTATGTTCTCCCCCTGCAACAAATATATCATCACATGTATATATATGATAAATATTTGAAGTAATGTCCTTATCAAACTTCTTATGTGGTACCTGAAAGATAAACATTAGATGGTACCAATCATAAAAGTAAAACATTAACCTTTAGGAGACCAAACCCAATTTGAATTTGGTTTCCATCTGTTAGTATAAAAAATAATTGCATGAATTACATATATCATGTATGTATGATGCAATATAAGTATTTTTATCAACAATGCTTAAGTTTTTAGGAATCCATATAAACTTATTCTTAATTCTTTTTGAAATAATATCAGACTTTCTTTTAACAAAAGAATTATATGGATTACTACATATGATGATTTTTCAAAAAATTCAAGACCATAATGATTATGTGACATCTTTTGATATGATAACAATCATTCAACTTTTCTTTTCCTTGATTAAACTTAGTCACATTTTTCAAAATCTCTTCATATTTCATTTTGAAACTGACATGTCTTTATCTAACACAGAAATTCTTTCATTTAAAGACACAATTTCCTTTTAAGCAAAATATTTTCTTTTATAAAATTCTCATTATCCTTTTTCAATGATGATATCACTTTTTCAAAATCATATTTTTAAAATTTATAGAAGAAACTTGAGAGACATAACAAGAGTTTTCTTTGAAAAATTCTTCATTTTCCTTTAATAAAACTTTATTCTTCATTTTTTCAGTCTTTAGATTATTGAATAATTCATGGAATGCATCTAAAAGTTCAGTATATTGTACCTCATCTTCTTCTAGCGCCATGTAACAGATGTTGGCATGTTCAGTGGTTTCTTCTTCGTTAGAGGAAGAGGAATCACTGTTTTCCCATAATGCTTGGAAGTCTTTCTTCTTTCTAACTTTTTGCTCTTGAATTTACCTTTATTTTTGAGCAATGGGCAATCCTTCTTCATATGACCTGTTTTATTGCAGTTAAAACATCTAAACTTACCTTACTTTAAGAATCTTCTGAATTTTCTTGAAAGCATTGCCATCTCCTCTTCATTGTCATCTGAATTATCCGTGTCTGAGGATGCATGGAAGGCAAGTTCTTTCTTCTTTGAGAGAGATTGTTGTTCATCCTTCTTTCTTTCTTTCTTCGAGTTGCACTTCATAGGCCATTAGATTACCAATAAGGTTTTCTAATGTCATTGTTGAGAGATCATTCGCTTCTTCTATTGCAGTTGTCTTCTTCTCCCAATCTGGTGTGAGTGCTCGAAGGATCTTGCGAACTTTTTCGACTTGGGTGTATTCCTTTCCAAGGGATGCTAAGGAATTGGTTATGTCAGTGATCTTGTAACCATTTCTGAGATGGTTTCATTCTTCTTTATTTTGAAAAGTTCAAACCTGTGGAAAAGAACAGAAATCTTAGATTCTTTAACTTATTTGTGCCTTCATGTGTTACCTGAAGAGTGTGCCATATTTGATTTGCAGAAATGGCTGTTGACACATGGTTGAATTCTTCTTTGGTTAAGGCACAGAATAAAGCATTCATCGCTTTGGCATCAAGTTTCGCATTCTTCTTTTGATCATCACTCCAAGCGTTGTAGTTGGTTGTCGGTTTGGTGTACGGTGCTTCTACAATGTTCCAAAGTTCGTAGTTGAACGATTGCAAGTAGATCTTCATTCTACACTTCCAATAGTTTAGTTAGATCCATCAAATAGCGGTGGACGTTGTGTAGAATGTCCTTCTTTGAATTGTGACGAAGGGAACTCCGTTACCATCCTTGTAGATTGTTGACTAGGTATGCAGGGCTCTGATACCAAATGTTGAACCTGCTCTGAAACTAATTGTTGGTCCCGAGATGATGCCAAGTGTGGATCTAAAATACAATGTCAACACATATACTAAACAAAGGATGATTAGAGTTAAAGAAATAAAGCACTTGCAGTAAGGAAAATAAATCACAGAAAAGTTAAGCAAACGCAAACACGAGTGATTTATCCTATTTCGGTCCTCGTGACCTACATCCAGTCCCCAAGCCACCCACTTGAGATTTCCTTTATCCTTAACTTTGTACACCCAAAATCAACACCTTGTATCCCACTTGACAAATTCCCTTTGCCAAATGTATACAACTCTTCTTACAACCAAGAAGACCACAACACCTTATACACTTCTCTTCTACACCAAGAAGATGCTCTTGTACGATGATTCCTTTGAGTGATTACAAACTTTCCTATAAGCCTTGATGCAGTATGTGATCATGGACAAGGGCTATTATAGGTTTACTTTCAGAAATCTTCACTTTGGAGTAAGAATTTGGTGAAGAAATAGAAAGTGGGAACAGTTTTCAGAGAACCAGAATTTTGACAAGATTTTTGGTCAGAAAACTATATATTTGAATTGGTATTTTAAACCTAAGATAACACCCTATTTATAGCTGAACTCTATGGTTAGTTAGGGTAGTTATTAGGACAAATTTGAATGTTTAAACGTTGGACAACGTTGAAGGAATACCAGAAAATAGAAACTGTCCAACAGTCAGAAACTGCCATTAGTCGACTTGAGATATGGGGTTAGTCGACTAGGGTAGGCAAATTTCTCAAGGTTAGTCGACTATAGAAGAGACCAAGTCGACTAGGTCATGATAAAATCAAAAGACAAGTTTCTGGAAACTGAACCAAGTCGACCAGAACTATGTTATAAGTCGACTAGGCCATCTATTAGTCGACTAGAAAGACTGTTAAGTCGACTAATAATGCAAACAGAGAGTTGGTATGCTTTCAGGAAAAAAGCTAGTTGACTACATAAGAAGGCAAGTCAACTATACCATGTATAAGTCGACTATAAAAGAGTATAAGTCGACTAAAAGGCTATGATGTGTGTTTGTGTGTGTGTGTCAAGCCTTTTATCATGCTATCAACAATTACAATACACATCATTATCAACTCTCCTTGGGAAGTCTTGATCATGAAGAACTCTTGAATAGACTTGTGATAAAGCTCCAAATGATATGGCTTCATAAATGTATCATCAAAATTAAGTTCCAACATTCTCCCCCTTTTTGATGATGACACTTTGTGTGCACAAATGCTCCCCCTGCAGAAAATAAGTTATATGTTCTCCCCCTACAGAAAATGGGTTATAACAGATATAGAAACACTTATGTTCTCCCCCTGCAACAAATATATCATCACATGTATATATATGATAAATATTTGAAGTAATGTCCTTATCAAACTTCTTATGTGGTACCTGAAAGATAAACATTAGATGGTACCAATCATAAAACTAAAACATTAACCTTTAGGAGACCAAACCCAATTTGAATTTGGTTTCCATCTGTTAGTATACAAATAATTGCATGAATTACATATATCATGTATGTATGATGCAATATATGTATTTTTATCAACAATGCTTAGTTTTTAGGAATCCATATAAACTTATTCTTAATTCTTTTTGAAATAATATCAGACTTTCTTTTCACAAAAGAATTATATGGATTACTAACATATGATGATTTTTCAAAAAATTCAAGACCATGATGATTATGTGACATCTTTTGATATGATAACAAATCATTCAACTTTTCTTTTCCTTGATTAAACTTAGTCACATTTTCAAAATCTCTTCATATTTCATTTTGAAAACTGACATATCTTTATCTAACACAGAAATTCTTTCATTTAAAGACACAATTTCCTTTTTAAGCAAAATATTTTCTTTTATAAAATTCTCATTATCCTTTTTCAATGATGATATCACTTTTTCAAAATCATCTTTTTGAAAATTTATAGAAGAAACTTGAGAGACATAACAAGAGTTTTCTTTGAAAATTTTTCATTTTCCTTTAATAAAACTTTATTCTTCATTTTTTCATTCTTTAGATTATTGAATAATTCATGGAATGCATCTAAAAGTTCAGTATATGGTACCTCATCTTCTTCTAGCGCCATGTAACAGATGTTGGCATGTTCAGTGGTTTCTTCTTCGTCAGAGGAAGAGGAATCACTGTTTTCCCATGATGCTTGGAAGTCTTTCTTCTTTCTGAACTTTTTGCTCTTGAATTTACCTTTGTTTTTGAGCAATGGGTAATCCTTCTTCATATGACCTGTTTTATTGCAGTTAAAATATCTAAACTTACCTTACTTTAAGAATCTTCTGAATTTTCTTGAAAGCATTGCCATCTCCTCTTCATTGTCATCTGAATTGTCTGTGTCTGAGGATGCATGGAAGGCAAGTTCTTTCTTCTTTGAGAGAGATTGTTGTTCATCCTTCTTTCTTTCTTTCTTCGAGTTGCACTTCATAGGCCATTAGATTACCAATAAGGTTTTCTAATGTCATTGTTGAGAGATCATTTGCTTCTTCTATTGCAGTTGTCTTCTTCTCCCAATCTGGTGTGAGTGCTCGAAGGATCTTGCGAACTTTTTCGACTTGGGTGTATTCCTTTCCAAGGGATGCTAAGGAATTGGTTATGTCGGTGAATCTTGTAACCATTTCTGAGATGGTTTCATTCTTCTTCATTTTGAAAAGTTCAAACCTGTGGAAAAGAATAGAAATCTTAGATTCTTTAACCTTATTTGTGCCTTCATGTGTTACCTGAAGAGTGTGCCATATTTGATTTGCAGAAATGGCTGTTGACACACGGTTGAATTCTTCTTTGGTTAAGGCACAGAATAAAGCATTCATTGCTTTGGCATCAAGGTTCGCATTCTTCTTTTGATCATCACTCCAAGCATTGTAGTTGGTTGTCGGTTTGGTGTACGGTGCTTCTACAATGTTCCAAAGTTCGTAGTTGAACGATTGCAAGTAGATCTTCATTCTACACTTCCAATAGTTGTAGTTTGATCCGTCAAATAGCGGTGGATGTTGTGTAGAATGTCCTTCTTTGAATTGTGACGAAGGAACTCCGTTACCATCCTTGTAGATTGTTGACTAGGTATGCAGGGCTCTGATACCAAATGTTGAACCTGCTCTGAAACTAATTGTTGGTCCCGAGATGATGCCAAGTGTGGATCTAAAATACAATGTCAACACATATACTAAACAAAGGATGATTAGAGTTAAAGAAATAAAGCACTTGCAGTAAGGAAAATAAATCACAGAAAAGTTAAGCAAACGCAAACATGAGTGATTTATCCTAGTTCGGTCCTCGTGACCTACATCCAGTCCCCAAGCCACCCACTTGAGAATTTCCTTTATCCTTGACTTTGTACACCCAAAATCAACACCTTGTATCCCACTTGACAAATTCCCTTTGCCAAATGTATACAACTCTTCTTACAACCAAGAAGACCACAACACCTTGTACAACTTCTCTTCTACACCAAGAAGATGCTCTTGTACGATGATTCCTTTGAGTGATTACAAACTTTCCTATAAGCCTTGATGCAGTATGTGATCATGGACAAGGGCTATTATAGGTTTACTTTCAGAAATCTTCACTTTGGAGTAAGAATTTGGTGAAGAAACAGAAAGTGGGAACAGTTTTCAGAGAACCAGAATTTTGACAAGATTTTTGGTCAGAAAACTATATATTTGAATTGGTATTTTAAACCTAAGATAACAACCCTATTTATAGCTGAACTCTATGGTTAGTTAGGGTAGTTATTAGGACAAATTTGAATGTTTAAACGTTGGACAACGTTGAAGGAAATACCAGAAAACAGAAAACTGTCCAACAGTCAGAAACTGTCATTAGTCGACTTGAGATATGGGGTTAGTCGACTAGGGTAGGCAAATTTCTCAAGGTTAGTCGACTATAGAAGAGACCAAGTCGACTAGGTCATGATAAAATCAAAAGACAAGTTTCTGGAAACTGAACCAAGTCGACCAGAACTATGTTATAAGTCGACTAGGCCATCTATTAGTCGACTAGAAAGACTGTTAAGTCGGCTAATAATGCAAACAGAGAGTTGGTATGCTTTCAGGAAAAAAGCTAGTCGACTACATAAGAAGGCAAGTCGACTATACCATGTATAAGTCGACTATAAAAGAGTATAAGTCGACTAAAAGGCTATGATGTGTGTGTGTGTGTGTGTCAAGGCTTTTAACATGCTATCAACAATTACAATACACATCATTATCAACTCTCCTTGGGAAGTCTTGATCATAAAGAACTCTTGAATAGACTTGTGATAGAGCTCCAAATGATATGGCTTCACAAATGTATCATCAAAATTAAGTTCCAACAAACTTAATCTCCAAGTTATCTAGGAGATCAAAATATTTCAAAATTCGGGGATCAAATGAAGATTCTGAGGATAGATCTCCACAAGAAGGGACGAGATGAAGTCACGCGCTAAAGCGCGTGACCAAACTCCACAAAATAGCCGCAGCCCCTCCTTTTTTGTCGAGGAAAAGCCGCATTTCTGAGGCCGCGCGCGTCGAGTTTTAGGGAAAGTGTTCTACTAGAACTCTACTTTAAATACGTTTGAAGAGAAACATAGGAGAGGCATCTTAGAAGCTCAAGCTTAGGGTTTTCTTTAGATCTATTTTTCTCTGAATTTTCATTGTAATTTTTAAGTTTTTTTTTTACTTTGAAGAAGATTTGTAAGAAAGAACCAATGTAATTCGAGGTGAAAGATCAGTACAGGGTGCTTTCATTCTTTTCTTATCTCTTTTTTTATTTACTTGCTTTTTATTTTTATTTTGCTTATTTATTTCATGCAATCTTCTTATTCAAAAATCATGCTTCGTTTCTCTTCTACCATGAGTAGCTAAATCTACTTTTCATGACTTGCTAATATCACCACCGTGGCCCTATAGTATTGAATAGAGAACTCAATTAAATTTCATACATGTTTAAGCCCAAGGTTTATCTTGAAGGCACATGATGATGATAATTGGGTCAACTACTTGCTAGTACTATTTAACTATTTTTCTTAATCTATACTTGACTATTGTCTTGATATTTTTAATGTTAAATTTTAACTAGTGCTATTTCAATTAGAACCTTGCTATTTGTCTTATGCATTTTGCTTGAATCCTAGGGTAATCTATCATGTTAAGGGTTTAGCGTGAAGGTAATCTCTAGTTGGTATTATATATTTATGGTGACAGATTATTAGTAGGTTGTGATCTTTCTCAACATAAATATCAAAACCAAACTTCTTTCAATCAAATCTCTTTCTTTAAACTCTCCAACAAAAGAAGAAGGTGTAAGAAAATAACAATACCAAAAAGCTTCCATCGCATCTCTCCCTGAGGTTTGACCCGTATAACCCTCGTTTACACGGTTAAATTGCGAAAGATTCAGAGTCAAAACCAATCACATACATTTTTCATATTCTCTGTATTCTTTTCGGCAATCAAAATTTTGGCATCGTTATGGGGAGGGAACAGTATACAATATTTTCTAACTAAATTCTTATTTGTTTGTGTGTACAGGGATAGTTACAAGAAGTTGGCATCTGCAAGGGATTAGAAGTACTTCATACCCACTGCCTTAGAAGGCAGAACACCAGAATCTTCAGGAAAGCCGCGCAAACGCGGTCAAAGCCATGAAAACGCGACAATCCCAGTGAGTTAGGGTTTCTACTTTCTTCTATAGTTATTGAACCTAAGTTTTATATTTGTTGCAGCTGTTAGATTTTACTGTAACTTATCTCGCACTGTTTCTAACAATAACATAACTCGTGATTGAAATTTAAAAAATCGAATAGACTTGCATCTAGGCATTCGTCTATTTTTATTTTCAAAATTTAATTACTATCGAAGAGTGCTGGAGATCGAGGTAAGTCTGCGTAGCATCTAAATTAGAAAACACTTATGGTGATTTAATTGCTTTGAGTGATACTATTCTATTGTTTTGCATACATGCACAAAATCGACTTAAAGGCAAAACCCTAATAAGATAAGGTGGGGAAGTCATTACCCTTTCTTGGCTCACAAATAACATCTCATTTGCACTCACAACCAAAACCTAATCTAAAATTTGAATAGACATTGGCCTTAAGGACTTCTCGGACTCATTAGGAGATTGACTTGAGGAGAAAGTTGTTCGAATTTGACTCTTATCAAATCAGTGATTAGGTAGGGGATTGAGAGGCGAAACCTCGAAAGTTGGTGGTTTGGCATAACTAGGCCCGTCTTTGATGGATAACTCCCACTGATCTTGCCACCTACCTTGTTGATTAACTCGTGATCTGATTCGACATTATACTTCCTGCGGATAATCTAAATTTAGGAGTCGTCTAGGTCTATGTCTACCCTAGAATAAGCTTGGTTGATTTTAACTTTTATTTTTTGGTATGATCTTGTTTTCTATTGATTGTGCATGTCAGCTTGGTCGAGAGACCCAACTACGTCTAGATTAACAAGGAACAGTTCACCACCCAAACCCGATTTACACATGGCACAACCACTATCCTTACATGATAGGTTCTATCCTATTAGGACATCTCTTCCATGCATCCAACTCCCATCAGTTGGTGACAACAATTTTGAGTTTAAGCCTCAATTCATCAACACACTCCCTAAATTTCATAGCTTAGAGTCCGAAGATGCATATTTCTTCATAAAGAAATTTGAGAAAGTTTGCCAAATGATGAAATTATCCAACCTTGTAGACAATGCTATTAAGTTACGATTCATCCCATTTTCCCTTAAGGACTTAGCCAAGAAATGGCTCTACAGCTTGGGGGCCGGATCTATACATCGTCGGACAATTTTGTCAAGGTCTTCTTAAAAAAAATTTCTACCCTCCCCACAAGACCGCCCTTATGAGGAAAAACGTAACGTAGTGCAAGAAAGAACCCAACGAACCATTTTGAAAAATTTTGAACATTTCAAAGACCTTCTTGTCCAATACCCTCATCATGGTGTAGAGAAGTGGCGGCTTTGTCAAATTCTCTATGATGGCCCAGATTATCAAAATAAGACTCTTCTTGAAACCATGTGTGAAGGAAAGTTCTTGAAAATAGATGAAACGAAGGTGAAAAAAATATGAAGATCTATCCAAAAAAAACCCTATAATGGGAACCTACCAACGAAGAGTTTAGGACTGCAAATCCTATCTCTTCAAAAAGAGGTCTCCACTTGATAGAGGATTTCATAGTAACTGAGGCTAAATTTGCTAATATTATGCGAAGATTAGAAGTCATAGAAACTAAGGAGTCAGTTCCGGTAAGCAAAGTCAGTCCAGCACTGCCCCCAATGGCGAGCTACACTTACTGCTAAGCAATGAACCATGTGTTCGAAAAGTGTCCTATTTTCTTGTTCATCAAACGTTGTCCGAACCCATGAATGCAGCCTTCGCAAAGCTCAACAACAATCCATATTCACAAATCTACATTCCCGGTTGGAGAAGTCATTCAAATTTCTCATGGACCTAAAACACCAATGATCAAGGAAGGCTCAACTTCTTCAATAATTTCCAACTATCTCACTATCAACAAAATTTTCTCAATCAAGTTCCACCACTGATCGAGTTTACACCTGCACAAGAATTAAAAATTTCAAAACTTTTAAAATAGTAGTGCAAGGTGCTCAGTTCTGCTGCTATAACAAGTGGCTATGTGGGTCGTGAGCCACAAGGAGGGACTAGCGATGGAAGCTTTTTAGTAAGTTCTCTTTTATGTTACAAAGAATGATTAAACTTCTTCTTTTAGTTCTTTTAAAAGAAAAGAGAAAAATCGAGTTACAGTTAAGTTAGAAAGAAAGTGATAGATCAAGAAGGTGGAGAAAATGAAAGTGGATATCTACAATGAATTGAAAAGGATTGAAAGAAATTTGGAAGATTGTGGTGCTGGTAATTTACACTAAAATTAAAAGAAAAGAAAACTAAAACCTAAAAAAATTACTTACCTCTTCGGTACCTGCTTACCTTTGACCCGTATCGACGATGTACCTTTCCTTGAAGGCAAGCGAAGTATGACAAATAGGATCTTGGCCATTCCCATATTACACTATGAATTGAAGGGGCAAGCTACACTATCATAGAAATGGATATCCATCATTATAAGCCATCAACGACACTTGCAAGGGCAAGGTAACTTTGAGGCTATCGATTTTATTTGGATCCACAAATACAGAAGAGGGAAGTAAACGAAAACAAGAGTAAAGAAGAAGAAGAAACCTCGATTCGATTCAAATAACAATGGAAGAAAAGATCACTTACACCAGTATCACCTTCAGTACAAGCTTGCTCTCATTCCTCCATGAAAGCATCCTCTCCTCTCAGTTACATAAAGAAAATAAAAATTACATGAACGAAATAAAAAACCTAAGTTACAAACTACAGATTAGCCTAAATTCTTCTCTCTGCTTGTCCTCCCTCTCTGCCTCTGATGTGTGGGGTATTTATAGGATATAAATTTATAAGGAAATGAGTCTAATGATAAGGGGAGCTGATTATTTCTGAATTTGAATCCTCCCCTTATCTCCAAACTTGATTTGATGTGGATATTCAGTTCTGATCTGCTGGTTATTGGCATATTGATTGCTGAATATAACTTATCAAATGATAGAATTAGAAATAGTAATCAACTTAAGAGTTGTAACCCTTTAAGTCTTCTTTCTAGATCATCTTGAATCATTAGATTTGAGTTTCAATAGCGAAAGGTATGACTCAAATACTAAATATATCCAGTCAGAATCTGAATCAAAATTGCTTTATCTCATCCGCTAATCTTCTCTCTATCCATTTATCCCTTTAGATTTGGACTCTGTATTTGACGTTATCTTCGGTTGATCGTTAGCTTTAACAACTTGATTCACCAAAAACTGATTTAACCAACTGGATTTGGGATCATCCTCCTCTAACCAATTAGATCTAGTTAAATTTGAATTTAACTGATATTTATTTGATTTTATCCTCTCTCCCCATGATTATCTTGAAAAACACCTAGAGGGGGGGGGTGAATAGGTGTAATTGCTAATCTAATGATCTTTTTAAACTAAGTATGATGAATGATGCAACGATCTCTCAAAAACAAGACTAAGAGCCGAATACCCCTTGCAAGGTTCTGAACTCCTTCCTCCCAATTCCCCTTGATATGGGTTAGAGGTGCGCAATGCAACCTTGTTGTATTGAGATATGATCGATCAAGGCAAAGTATGATGATGAGAAATGAGATGCACACAATATATCACAAGAATTACAAGCTTGAATTAAAAACACAAGGAAACTACAAGATCACAAGCAAGTAATAAGGAGCAATAAAATTGTTAGAGGAATTTAAAGTAAGAGTTGGACGCAAAGGCAATCGCAAACACAAATATTTGTTTCGAGGTTCGAGCCACCGCTCTACTCCCCGCCTTCACCTCCGTGAAGGGTTTCCACTATCCACCGAGGACGCCTTTACAATTTGGTCTACTGAAGACCGAGCACCGAGCTCCACCGAGTACAAAGGACCTCTACCGAAGAGGTTGCTCCACAAGGAAGGATTACAAGAACAAAGTGATCACAACAAGATCACTACACTTTTTCTCAAACTCTTTTACAAACACTCTCACTTCAATTACAACTTCACTATAGAATGAGTATAGGATTTTTGGCTCTATGAAGTGTGGTGAGAAAACTTCAGTTGTAGAGTGATATAGACAATCAAACACAACTGAAAAACAAACTTTAAAAGAATTGGAATGAAGGCTTTAAACTCTTTTCTTTTCTCTTTTGAAAATAACACAAACTTGAGGATTTTTTCTAGGTAATATGCAAGAGAGACTTCTCCTCTATTTATAGGGTTAGAAAATAGGTTAAAACAATTTCTTTACACCTAATTTGACCTGCAAAAGCTCCCCAACAACTCCCTAAAAGTCTGTTAAAGCAGAAAAAGAAACAGATTTTCAGAAATGCCCAAAGAGGAAAGAGCCGTTGGATTGTTGCAGGCCTGGCGGTCGACCGGTCCGGTCGACCGCCAGCCCAGCTGCAAAGAGCCGTTGGCTCTCGGTCGACCGGTCCGGTCGACCGTCCCAAAAGAGGAAACACAGTTTCCTTCTTCCGGTCGACCGGTCCGGTTGACTCAGAAAACCAGAGAGCAGTGTGCTCTTGGTCGGTCGACCGGTGCGGTCGACCGACAGACGTGCACAGACGTGCACGTCCAGGCTGTGGCGCCGGTCGACCGGGCCGGTCGGCCGGTCAGCCTGAAATGGGAAAAACTGCAGGATTTTGAACTTGGAAAAATTTGAAAAATTGTTTTAGGTTTAAACAAACTAGAGTAACATGTTAGTAGGAGTATGTATACATGATCTAGACAAGATATTTATTTTATAAAACTTAGGTTCATGTAAATCTCTACTAAGGCATGAAACCAAATTTTGATAATGAAAACAAGACCAAATTTTATCAAAACCAAATTTTGTGTGTGTGTGTATCCTTGTGCCAAATAACCAAGACTCAAACTTTAACATTCTATTCTTACAAAGATTCTAAGGACTTCAAGATCTTCAATAGGCTTCTTCATATGATCTTCAACACTTGTTCCTTGAGCCCAATTGGAGTTGACTTGAGTCCAAATCCTTGTATTTGTGAGAGAAGACTTCTAGAATGAATAGAAACCTGAAACACACTTAAACAACAAATATTATTAGTACAAATAACTAATATGTTTTGTAATCATCAAAATACACTAATCATGGGTGATTGTAACCTTGGGCCAACAATCTCCCCCTTTTTGATGATGACAAAACATATAAGTTATTTAAACAAATAAAGGAAGAAGAGCTTGGAAAGCTCCCCCTCAAACAATGCTATGTAAAAAAATAACTATTAGTGAGATACATGAAGCATTGAAAACCCAATATTTTTGTCAAAAGCTTAAATACCATTTGAAATCAAACTTAATACCAATTAAACTTATACTTTTTCTCTTTAAACTTATAGTAAATAAACTAAACTCAAACTATAAGCAAACTTATTTCTCTTTCAAAAAAAAACTTAAACTTATATATTGTTCTCCCCCTTTTTGTCATACATCAAAAAGGGTTAAAATCAAAACAAACACCAAAATAGAAATATTTTTAAGAATCTATCATGCAAACATTCAACTCACCACAAATAAATGAAAATCTAGCATAATCTAGAGGTTTAGTAAAAATATCGGCAAGTTGAAAATCGGTAGAAACATAGTCAATATCAATATCACCTTTCTCATATTGATCTCTAAGAAAGTGATATCTAATGTCAATGTGTTTGGTTTTACTATGTTGATTTGCATTCTTTGTCATGTGAATAGTACTAGTATTATCACAAAATATTTTAACATGATCAAAATGTAAATCATAGTCAAGGAGAGTATGTTTCATCCAAAGAACTTGTGCACAACAAGCTTCGGCTGCAACATACTCCGCCTCGGCGGTTGATAGGGCTACCGAATTTTGCTTTTTGGAAAACCAAGATACAAGACAATTACCTAAGAATTGACATGTTCCACTTGTGCTCTTCCTATCTACCCTACAACCCGCATAGTCGGCATCCGAAAAACTCTTCATTTCAAATAATCCGGTTTTAGGATACCACAAACCCATTTCAATGGTGCCCTTAAGGTATCTAATTATGCGTTTAACCGCAATTATGTGAGATTCTTTAGGACAAGATTGAAAACGTGCACAAAGACAAACGGAAAACATAATATCCGGCCTACTAGCCGTCAAATAAAGCAAGCTACCAATCATGCTACGATATAATTTAATGTCTACACTTTTACCTTGTTCATCCTTGTCAAGCTTTGTAGTTGTTGCCATGGGAGTTTTGCTTACTTTCGATCCTTCGAGCCCAAACCTTTTGATTAGTTCCTTTGTGTACTTGGCTTGATTGATGAAGATCCCATCCTTCCTTTGCTTGATTTGGAGTCCAAGGAAATAGTTGAGCTCCCCCATCATAGACATTTCAAATTCATCCTTCATGCATGACTCAAAAGCTTTGCAAAGAGATTCATTAGTAGAACCAAAAATAATATCATCCACATAAATTTGCACAATAAGAATATCCTTTTCTACATGTTTTGTAAACAAAGTTGTGTCAATTTTACCTTTCTTAAAACCATTTGAAATCAAAAATGAAGAAAGTCTTTCATACCAAGCCCTAGGGGCTTGTTTTAAACCATAAAGAGCTTTATCTAATTTAAAAACAAAATCCGGATGTGTAGGATCAACAAACCCGGGGGGTTGTTCAACATACACCTCCTCTTCAATAAATCCATTTAGAAAAGCACTTTTAACATCCATTTGAAATAATTTGAAATCTTTATATGAGGCAAATGCTAGTGTCATCCGTATGGCTTCAAGCCGTGCTACGGGTGCAAAGGTTTCTTCAAAATCGATCCCTTCGATTTGAGTGTAACCTTGGGCAACTAACCTAGCCTTGTTTCTAACTACATTACCCAATTCATCCAACTTGTTCTTAAAGATCCACTTAGTACCAATTGTTGGTCTATCGTGGGGCCTAGGAACAAGGTGCCAAACTTGGTTGCGCTCAAATTGATTGAGCTCCTCTTGCATGGCTAGCAACCAATATGAATCGGCCTCGGCTTCGAGGACATTTTTGGGTTCAATATGAGAAATGAATGCATAGTTACCACAATAGTCATGAAGTCTAGAGCGAGTAGTTACCCCTTTTGATACTTCACCTATGACGAGGTCCTTGGGATGATGTGGATTGTATCTCCAATCCTTTGGTAGTGGTTGAGTAGGCTCCACCTCATGTGTTTGATTTTCATTTCCTTGTGCCTCTTCCACCTTAGCTTCGCTTCCTTCATCATCCTTTGGTTTGTCTCCCATAGTAGAAGCATCCTCCAAGGTCACTTTCTCCAAACCTTCATCCAATGCATCTATTTCTACAACATTCTTAACAAACTTGTTAGATTCCTCAAACTTAACATGAATAGACTCTTCAATAGTCAATGATGATCTAATGAAAACTCTATAAGCCTTACTAGTGTTTGAGTAACCTACAAAAATAGCCTCATAAGATCTAGCATCAAACTTTCCTAAATTATCTTTTGTATTTAAAACAAAACATTTGCATCCAAAAACTTTGAAATAAGAAACATTTGGTTTTCTAGAAAAGTACATTTCAAAAGAAGTTTTAGTAGTATTTTTACATAAGAAAACACGATTTGATATATAGCATGATGTATTAACGGCCTCGGCCCACAAATAATGTGGTAGACCATATTCACTTAGCATTGTCCTAGCCATCTCTTGCAAAGTTCTATTTTTCCGTTCAACTACTCCATTTTGTTGTGGAGTTCTAGGACAAGATGGTTCATGCTTTATTCCATGTTCATCACAAAAAGTGGTAAAGGGTTGGTTAATGAATTCACCTCCTCTATCACTTCTTATTCTCAAAATCGAAACATCTTTTTCTTTTTCAACTCTTTTCTTAAAAGTTTGGAAATACGAGAATGCTTGGTTTTTGTGTTCAAGAAAGAAAACCCAAGTAAACCTTGAAAAGTCATCAACCAAAACATAAGCAAATCTATTCCCACTTAGACTTTTGGTTTGTGTAGGGCCAAAAAGATCCATATGGATTAACTCCAAAGGACGTGATGTCATGATATCCTTAATTGACTTGAAAGAAGACTTAGTTTGTTTCCCAAATTGACATGCGTCACAAACTCGGTCCTTTTCAAAATTCAAGCAAGGAATACCTTTCACCATTTCCTTTGTGTTTAACCTAGAAATGTGATCAAAAGAAATATGGCCTAATCTCCTATGTCACAACCAAGAGTCATCATCGAGGGCTTTCAAACAAGTAATATTACAAGACATATTTAACATATCAATCATATAAACATTACTTTCACGAAAATCGGAAAATACACAAACATTCGAAGTTCTATCAATTACTTTACAAGCAACATTATCAAAAACAACATCAAAACCTTTATCACAAAGTTGACTAACACTCAAGAGATTATGCTTGAGGCCATCAACTAAAACTACATTTTCAATTAAAGGAGAGGTGCCAAGTTTTACATTACCAATACCGATGATTTTACCCTTGGCGTCATCTCCGAAGGTGACGGTGCCACCTTCATGATATCTTGATAGGGTTGCAAAGTTGTTGATATCCCAAGTCATGTGCCTTGAGCAACCGCTATCAAGATACCACAATCCTCTACGTCGTTGGGCTTTGGAAAGTACCTATATCATTTAACATAATTGTTGATTTTGGTACCCAAACTTTCTTGGGTCCTTTAAAGTTAGTGCCTCGAACCCAAACATTATGATGTGATGCATTTAATCTATCATAGCAAAAATTGGCTAAGTGCCCTTTCCGTCCACAATGTGAACATGAGAACACTCTACCATACATGAATGCATGATGTGTATGTGTAGTGTGAGCATATTTTGGGGTTTTGCCATGTTGTTTAGGTTGTGTAGCATGAACATGAACATGAGCATGAGCATTTTTCTTTGGGGCTTGTTTCTTAGGAAACATAGCCTCAATTTTCTTCTTGTTAAACTCACAATTTTTCAAAACAACACTTAATGAGTCTAATCTTTCCTTAAGCATAGAAACTTCATTAGAATCAATTAGTGGGGCCTTACCTTTGCAAGAAATCTTATATTTTTCAAAATCATTTTTAGTAGTGGCCAAGGTGGAAACCAAATCATCCTTTTCTTTTGTAAGAGTAAAAACTTGATGACTTAAAGATTCATTTTCTTTTTTCATTTTTAAATACTTTTTCTTTAAGAAATCATAATTTTGTGACAACTCAACAAAAGCCTCTTCTAATTCATCCATAGAAAGTTCATTATCTAAAGGAGTGGAAGAGGTTACCTTGCTTGTGCCTTCATTTGCCATGAAGCACATGTTGGCGGTGTCTATTTCTTCCTCGGATTCGGTCTCCGAATCCCAAGTTGCCTTCATAGCCTTCTTCTTGTGAGGCTTCTTTGAAGTGGAGGGCTTAGCTTTGTCCGGACACTCCGCAACAATGTGTCCGGGCTTTTGGCAATTGAAACAAGTGATCCTTCTTTCTTCTTTGCCTCCTTACCATCTTCTTCTACCTTGGTACTTCGCCTTGTTGTACATCCTCCGGACATTCTTAACAAGGAGTGAGAGCTCCTCATCATCTTCTTCTTCATCGTCTTCATCGGAGTGTGTAGCTTGACTCTTGAAGGCGATAGTCTTCTTTTTGGAAGGAGCCATATCCTCCCTAGCTTTCCTTTCATCTCATGGGTTTTGAGGTTCCCAATGAGACCTATAAGCTCCATCTCTTCATTGTCGTTGAGTTCCTTCAAGGTTGTTGCTTTAACTTCCCATGAAGGAGGAAGAGCACGGATGATCTTCCTTACTCTTTGATCATTGTTGATATCTTCACCTAAAGAAGAGAGTCCATTAGTAATCTTGGTAAATCTTGTAACCATATCATCTATGGTTTCATTTTCTTGCATGCTAAATGTTTCATATTGGGACCGAAGAAGGTCAATCTTAGCCTTCTTTACTTGTGAGGTCCCCTCATGAGTGACTATCAAGTGTGACCAAATCTCATATGCGGATTTGCAATGGATAACCCTAGAAATGTCATCATCATTAAGGGCTTGAAGAAGTGCATAGTGAGCTTTGGCATTGGCATCGAATTCCTTAGTCTCTATTTCGGACCAAGTGGATTCGTCACCGGGGGGTACACTAAAGGACTTAGTCACGGCTTTTGCAACTCGGCTACCTAAAGATTGCAAAAACACGGTCATCTTAACTTTTCATATGGGAAAGTTAAGTCCATCAAACTTAGGAGGGGTCTTAATTCCATCGGCCATTTTTACTATATGAATATGAATGAAATGATTAGCAAATTAGGATCTTCTCTAAGGTTGTTAAACCAAATCCTAGAGTCCAAGCTCTGATACCAATTGAAAAACACCTAGAGGGGGGGTGAATAGGTGTAATTGCTAATCTAATGATCTTTTTAAACTAAGTATGATGAATGATGCAACGATCTCTCAAAAATAAGACTAAGAGCCGAATACCCCTTGCAAGGTTCTGAACTCCTTCCTCCCAATTCCCCTTGATATGGGTTAGAGGTGCGCAATGCAACCTTGTTGTATTGAGATATGATCGATCAAGGCAAAGTATGATGATGAGAAATGAGATGCACACAATATATCACAAGAATTACAAGCTTGAATTAAAAACACAAGGAAACTACAAGATCACAAGCAAGTAATAAGGAGCAATAAAATTGTTAGAGGAATTTAAAGCAAGAGTTGGATGCAAAGGCAATCGCAAACACAAATATTTGTTTCAAGGTTCGAGCCACCGCTCTACTCCCCGCCTTCACCTCCGTGAAGGGTTTCCACTATCCACCGAGGACGCCTTTACAATTTGGTCTACCGAAGACCGAGCACCGAGCTCCACCGAGTACAAAGGACCTCTACCGAAGAGGTTGCTCCACAAGGAAGGGATTACAAGAACAAAGTGATCACAACAAGATCACTACACTTTTTCTCAAACTCTTTTACAAACACTCTCACTTCAATTACAACTTCACTATAGAATGAGTATAGGATTTTTGGCTCTATGAAGTGTGGTGAGAAAACTTCAGTTGTAGAGTGATATAGACAATCAAACACAACTGAAAAACAAACTTTAAAAGAATTGGAATGAAGGCTTTAAACTCTTTTCTTTTCTCTTTTGAAAACAACACAAACTTGAGGATTTTTTCTAGGCAATATGCAAGAGAGACTTCTCCTCTATTTATAGGGTTAGAAAATAGGTTAAAACAATTTCTTTACACCTAATTTGACCTGCAAAAGCTCCCCAACAACTCCCTAAAAGTCTGTTAAAGCAGAAAAAAGAAACAGATTTTCAGAAATGCCCAAAGAGGAAAGAGCCGTTGGATTGTTGCAGGCCTGGCGGTCGACCGGTCCGGTCGACCGCCAGCCCAGCTGCAAAGAGCCGTTGGCTCTCGGTCGACCGGTCCGGTCGACCGTCCCAAAAGAGGAAACACAGTTTCCTTCTTCCGGTCGACCGGTCCGGTCGACTCAGAAAACCAGGAAGCAGTGTGCTCTTGGTCGGTCGACCGGTACGGTCGACCGACGGACGTGCACAGACGTGCACGTCCAGGCTGTGGTGCCGGTCGACCGGCCCGGTCGGCCGGTCAGCCTGAAATGGGAAAAACTGCAGGATTTTGAACTTGGAAAAATTTGAAAAATTGTTTTAGGTTTAAATAAACTAGAGTAACATGTTAGTAGGAGTATGTATACATGATCTAGACAAGATATTTATTTTATAAAACTTAGGTTCATGTAAATCTCTACTAAGGCATGAAACCAAATTTTGATAATGAAAACAAGACCAAATTTTATCAAAACCAAATTTTATGTGTGTGTGTATCCTAGAGCCAAATAACCAAGACTCAAACTTTAACATTCTATTCTTACAAAGATTCTAAGGACTTCAAGATCTTCAATAGGCTTCTTCATATGATCTTCAACACTTGTTCCTTGAGCCCAATTGGAGTTGACTTGAGTCCAAATCCTTGTATTTGTGAGAGAAGACTTCTAAAATGAATAGAAACCTGAAACACACTTAAACAACAAATATTATTAGTACAAATAACTAATATATTTTGTAATCATCAAAATACACTAATCATGGGTGATTGTAACCTTGGGCCAACATATCTTCTGCAAAATAGACATTTAAGATAAAAAATTTAGCAGATTTATTACATGATAAATGTGAAAATGTAATAAAGAATAATACAATAAATATGTGCAATCACACCTCCGCACCTATCTTTTGCTCTTAGGGCACCGGGTGAGAAGACACCCCAAGGGCTTAAGGACTCGAGCAAACAAGGCCACAAAACTAAGGACTTTATTATATGAACCGCTTTTAGGCATGAATACTTATGCTTTATGAGGCACAAGTACCCAGCTTAATTGGAGGATTTATATATATATATATGTATATTTTCTTTTTCTTTTTTTTAATAAGGCATAAAATCTTTGTTTTTGAATCCTAAGTGTGTAAGTGTATAAAACATGCATATATTATCAAGGTAAAGATCAAGACTAAATTACTTTCACAAATTTTCTTCCTAACCTTAAAAATCAAATAAATAATTTTATTTTGACCAAGTATAAGAAATCCTAATTATGATTCTCCTATTCCTTAAAATTGACTTAATTTCTTTACAAAAAATATGTCAAAATTATTTCTATTTTCAAAAAAATTTTAAAAGTAAAGAAAATGTTAATAATAATTTTTTTATAATAAAAAGAAAACCTAAGTTATGTTAGAACCCTCCCCACACCTATCTCATGCATTGTCCTCAATGTATGAATAAATACATAGATGCATGAAAAAGAAGAAAGGGAAAGAAAATATTACCGTAAGGTGGTGGTTCTGGCGGTGGTCTGATTGGTTCACGAAATATGGCCCAATCGAATTTGCGTAGAGTTCGGAGGAACCCACCAAAAACCTTTCTAATATAACTCACTAATATATGAATGATTAAGAATTTCACCCCATCTAATTTTCAAATTTCACAAATAATTTCAGAGTCAACACTCTTGTCCCAAAATGGAGTGTGAAAAGATGGAATGATTGACTTGGAGTTAGGAAGTACATGAACTAATACCAACTCAGGAAAGAGACTTAAGTCAAGTAAAGGTTCAGGAGTCGAGATTGGTTCAGGAAGTGGGTCCAAATCAAGAAGTTGAAACTCAAATCCATATTCATTTCCCCACAATAGAATGTGACTTTGTAAGATTGGTGATTCAAATTAAAGAATGATAGGTATGGGAATCAAAACTGACTCTAAATATTACTCAAGTTCGGTAACAAAATAGGAGTCAATATTGATTCAGGAATTTGAAATGGATCACAAATTTGAGAATCTAGGTCACATTTCTCATTGAGTTCAATTTCATAAAAATGAAAACTTGCCAATTTGTCAATGGGACTTTTAAAAGTATGAAATTGAACAAGTTCAATATGATGATCATAAAAGATTGGCGATTTAATTTCCTGATAAATTGGCACAGGATCCAATGTTGATTCGGGAAAAGGTTGAAATCAGGTGAAGACACCGGAGTCATTATTGAATCGGAAGTAGAATTGAATCACCAAGTTGAGATTCAGGATCATATTCATTCTCAAGTTCAATTCAGGAAAGGGATAACTTGCCAAAATGTCAATTTCATTTTCAAAATTTGGGGTTTGGCAAGTTCAAATGGGTGTTCTGAAATGGAATCTTATTTTCCAAAACAACATGATTCTTCAGCTCTAACAGAATGGTTAGCGACTGTTGACACTCTAAAAAAAAACAAGATTCCTAACTCGCCTGAACAATATCTAACTTGTTGACATCTACAAAGGACAAGCGGCAGACAAGCTGACGACCAGTTCTTCACCCATCTCAAACGGACGTATCAACAACTTGGACTCTACTGATCCAGTGAAGCAGACAGTAAGCTAAGAAAAGCTTGTGAAAAGGCCCAAGTAGGACCAGAGACACTAAGTTAGCTCAACATTTAGTCTCGCACGGGCCCCGAGATAAGTCTCGCATAAGAAGCCAAAGTTGCTTAGCATCGCAGGAAGCTCCTTCACAGCCTCGCTGCGAGCTAACTTACAACTTCGCACAGGAATGCTCAGTTAACTTCGCAGAGAGTTAGTTTCGCTCGAAGCCCCATGCAGCTACGCAAAAGGGTAATTGATAAGGTAACTTCGCTACAAAGTTATCCAGCTCCGCTGAAGAGCTTTCCTTCTAGCTTCGCTAGATGCTTCTCCCAGCTCCGCCATGAGCTCAAAGCAATGACTCCGCTGCGGGTCTTTTATGGTCACCTTTGACCATTCAAATCTCTAGATGAGATCGAATCTAATTGAGATCAGATCTAATTGAGATCAAATTTGGCAGTTGTTTGCCATGATCTTTTGACTCTCCCAATCAAGTGAGAAAATCAGGGGAGATCTTTCAATTATTTGAAAAGAATCAAGGGAGTATCCCTCATCTAGCAGAGCGGATCAAGAGATCAGCTATTCCTAGTTTCGCATAAGCTGATTCTAGCCTGGCGGCGAGGCTACTTACCGGATGTAAAATAGATTGACCCAATCTGTTTCCAGATTTTCAGGGCGATTATACCCCTACTCCTCCTTATAAATAGCCTACCAGGGGCGAGAGGAAGAGAGGTGGGAGCTAGAAAAGAAGAAAGAGGCTCAAAAAAAGAGAGGATAGACTGCTGAGGACAGGGATCTACTCTCTTACTTCCAAGAATTCAGAGAATTACTTCTCTAATCAGGGTGCTAATACCCTAAGATCTTCCTCCCTCTCAAGAAATTTTCGAAACCAGGCGAGAAGGAATTCCCAAGCGGAGGCAACTTGACAAGTAACAAGAGGGCTCTACCGACCTTCTGTTCTCCGATTCCCCGAACCAGGCGTGAAGGGAATCCCATCAGGCAGCAGTCCGATTGTCTGATCGATCGCATCGTCAAAGGGATAAAGTGATCGCACGCTGATCAGATTCCTACCGGCACATTTCCCCAGAAATCTCAGAGGAGATCTACCTGTAATCTTTTTCTTGCAACGAATTACTTGTACTTTCGCTCCTCGACCCCTTTTTGTAAGTTTTTCCCTTTGCAAAGTCAATGAAAAACAAGATGGCGACTCTGCTGGGGATTATATTCTCCACTGCTGAGAATCAAGTGTCGCAATTCGTCGATCAGACCTTCGAGTCTACTGCTGAGGCACTGGCTATTCACTCTGGCCAAGAACCTACGCGAGACTGCAAGGAAGTCGGCACAGCCGGAACCCCTCTGGCTAATTCTTCGAAGCAAGTCTCTGTCAAAACAGATAAGGCTCTCCTCAAGCCTACTACGGTCTTCTAGTGCAACAAAAAAGGTCAGAATCTTGAGCCTGATACCTTCAAAAAACTGGTCGTTCATTTTGACCAAGAAAAATTCAAAAAACTCCTCTCTGGAGGTAGTCCAGTGCTCCACGCACGGAAGCATAGAAATGTCAAATGGCCAAGGTTTCAGACAGAAACCGGACGCGGACTCCTCCCAACTCCTCTCAGCCTAGCGTGTGGCTAGCCAGGTTCCCTGCAAACCTAAGTCTCCTCTTCCAAAGCAAATGTGGAGGCCAAACCAGAAAGCTTTATATGAAGCTTCAGACGTAGCTACGTCACAGGTCCGCCTATCCCGCGAAGATAAAGGCAAGATGCCTGCCTGCTTCGTCAAGACTATCAGTCGCGAAGCTGAAACGGTGACTATACCTTTGCCTAATTCAGGAGCAGTAACTCCTCGCTCCAACCTCGTTCTTATGAGCGAAGCTACTGATGGCGTGGCAAACACAACGCTAGTACCTCAGGGTACGCGCGGAGTTCCCAGCCGCCAGGCTAGAACTAAAGCACCCACCGGTGCTAACCTTCTTCACAGTAAGGTAGCGAACAAAGCACCACAGTGTGTTCCATTCCCCAGTTCATCAAGCGCTAAGCTTGATCTTCACAGCAGAGCTAAGGGATTGACCCCAAGTGTTGATAGCGGTGCTTATGCAGCTTCAACACCCAAGGGCATTCCCAAAGTTCTTAGCTACAAAGATAGAGCTAAAGCACTATCTAGTGCTAACTATCTTCGCAGCAAGGTAGCGGACAAAGCACCACAGTGTGCTCTGCTCCCCAGTTCATCAAGCACTAAGCTCGCTCTTCGCAGCAGAGCTAAGGGATCGTCCTCAAGTATTGATAGCGGTGCTTATGTAGCTTCAACACCCAAGGGCATTCCCAAAGTTTTTAGCCGCGAAGCTAGAGCTAAAGCACTATCTATTGCTAGTCACCTCTACGGTGATGGAAAGAACAAGGCGTCGTCATATGCGCAACCTAACACAGCCTCTGTGTTGAGTCACTTAAACCCGGGTACATTTGACTTGCGAGAGTTCTTAATGAACAAACGGAAGTCAGATTTACTCCAAACTTCTCCCCCAAATGGGATGTCAGTTGGTGACAGTCCATTCAGTCCATTGCTGGCTGAGACCAAGCCCTGCCACTCCTCCAAACTGAAGATCAATTTTTGATCGACTATCGCAACAAGCTCCTGTGAAGCATCGCAAAAGGAGCGTATCGCAAGATCTACCAGATCTGCCCTCTGCATCCGTTAATATGATCAGAAGGGAATGAGAGCCGCGTAAGGACAGACGAGCGTCGCATGCCGCTCCTTCCAGTTCTCCAGATCTGGATTATAGTCTGGGATTACGTCAAGTCTTGGTGCACGAAGAAGGCGTCTTCCGAAACACCAGATCTAGGGTTGCAATACCCTACAATTACGAACAACCATCCTCCTCAACCACAGTAACCTCGCCAGAACTAATGAGAAGATTATTCCTATGGTCTTGATGAGGAAGACGAAGACAGTGGGTATGCCTCTTCGGCCACAGTCAGCTCAGTACGAACAGATAGAGTATCAGTAAACATGGCTGATAATGATAATGATGACCTCCATCGACGATTGAAAGGTCAAGAGCAAACCTCTAAGGCCCAGCAAGAAGCCTTAGACAACATTCAATAGATGCTAGCTCAACTCTTCACCAACCGGAATAATAATGATACGGGGAGTAACCATGATGAGGAAGAACATCATAGCGATGAACAATCAAAGATTGAGAAGTCAAAGGAAAATTCTTCTATGGACGCTGAAGTTCTTAAAGGCATCCAAGCTCAGATCACATCCCTAACTCAGAGGGATGAACTAAAGAAAGTAGGGACAGTCCGTCCTTACCCTTTGGAATGGGATTCAGTACCATACCCACCAAAGTTCAAGCCACTAACGTTACATACATATGATGGTAAGAGCTCGCCAAATCAGCACATCTACTACTTTCGGTCTCAGACTGGTAATGTTATAGACAATAATGCCATCATGGCCAGACTATTCATTGGCACCCTGAAGGGGATAGCATTCGACTAGTTCCGAAGCCTCCCTCCGAGCTTTATCAATTCTTGGATCGACCTGGAAACTTGATTTCTTTCTTATTTCTACGAGGACGATACCGAGGTAACCATGGATAAACTCCTCTCTACAGTGCAGAAGAAGGGCGAATCCATCCGTGACTACATTGAATGGTTCAGAAACTTGTCTCTGATGTGTCCAGCAGGTATGCCATTGCCCATGCTCTTGCAGACATGCAGGCATAATTTCCTCGACCAAATGGAGATTCACATGGGAGCTGTCAAAGCCCATACCTAGAAGGAACTAGTTGAACAAGCTGAGATAGCCGAAAAGTCGGCTAAAAAGTTTGAGCCATCTACCCCTAAAGGCAAATGGGGTATGAATAATAAGGGGCGCGGCGACATGGCGCAGTCTTCCCAAGCTAAAGGCAAAGAGACTATGTCCGTTGAAATGTCAGGGGATGTTCATTCAAAGGCTAAGAAGAACGCTTTCAATAATCAGGAGTCTAAGTTTCCTCCGAAACAGTACTCCTTCAAAGACGAGCAAGTGATCGCAATATTCCATTTACTTCACAAAAGGAATAAACTGAAACTGCCAGACGTTCGACGTCCTAATGAAATGGGACGTACGAACGATCCCAATTATTGTCTCTTTCATAGGATGGTTCATCATCCTACTGATAAGTGCTTTGTCCTCAAGGACAAAATTCAAGCTTTAGTCGATGCCGGAGTTTTGACTCTGAATTCAAAGCAAAAGAAAGTCACTGCAAATATGGTGACTCTCGAGTTCGACAAAACCCCAAAGGTCACAGTTCCTTACGGGACCTTTCCAATCCCTACACCAAGGCTGGAAGTGAAGCATCCTTCAGCTAAAACTCAAGAGAGTAAGGATCTTGTTCCCTTGACATTAGAAACAAGAAAAATCATGTGGATACACCCAGACCTCGTCCAGGACGAACAATGGGATGCGATGAAATCCAGGTCAAGAAGGAAATCTTGTAATGTTATCTCTATCTTGCCGGATGATGGCAATCTCACATCAGCTTCTCTTAGCGATTCCGAGGGGAAAAGCACGCTTGCACAGCGCAAGCTGATGTACCTCAGCCGACAGGTACTCGATCCGAAAAATCATACTTAAAACAGTATGAGAAAGCTACTGATGAGACACAATAGCAGACGACGTTAGTACAAATATCCACACCGGCTCTGCTCCCGACAAGGGGAAAAGAGAAGCAGAAAGAAATCCGGTTTGACCATGTCCTGAAGAAGCCTTCAAGCCCAGAGCTTAACATGCCCTTTCGTTTTGATATATTGGCCCAGTTGGCTAATATCCTAGCTCGTATCACCATACACGAGCTCCTTCGTCTTTCGAAAGAGACAAGAGAAGCACTTAGGGATGCACTGGCTAACTCAGAATCATTCCTGACATATATGCCAGAAATCCCTAAAGATGACACTCAGTCTTCTTGCCCTATACTGCTTTTACCTTCACAGCGGAAGACATGCTTCTGAAGGATAACAAGCACGATCGACCTTTGTACTACACCGGATACATCGGTTCGACGTGCACTGAAACGGTACAAGTTGATCCAGGATCTGCACTCAGCATCATACCCGAAAGACTCCTCTACTTCCTCGGCATACCACTGTATCGGTTGTCTGCAACCACCACAACAATATACGGCTTTAATACAGGGAGTAGTCACCCACTTGGAAAGATCCGACTCCGTTGCCGAATAGGGAGCCTGAAGTCAGAAGTAACATGCTATGTCATTGACGCTGACACGTCATACAATTTGTTCCTAGGACGATCCTAGATTCATTGTACTTTTCTGTTGGAGTGTATATTATCACTATGCTTTCGCACTCTGATTCTTGCCTTACTAATGCTTAGCGTATATACGTATTGTTATTTCCGACCTGCGTATATACGTTGTAGTGACGTCTCCGTACCCGCGGGACCGGGGAGCCACAAAAACCTTCACGGGATACACAGCTTCATTTCTTGATCACCGAGAATTGTGATTGTTTGTTGTGACTGTTTTTTTTAATTTACTCTATCGACTTTAGTTTATCACCTATTCACCCTCTTCTAGGTGATTTTCACAAGTTTCTCATACTAAATTGAAGATCTAATGTGTATGGACAACTCCAATACACATTTCAAACAATATAAACTTGTTTTTCACATAAAACTTAATTTTATTCTAAACAGACTAAAATTATAAACAAACTGATATCAAAATTTTTTGTGTGTAAGCTTGAGCGATCAAATATAATCTAAACTTTACAAAACTTCTAAAGACTTACAAACCTATAGATACAAATCTTTGTCTTCTTGATCTTCTTTTTCATCTTGACTTGATCAAACATGATTCCTTTGAGCTTAACTGCTTGAGTGCTAGATGTTATCTTTGTACTTGAGCTCTTAAATCAACACTTGTTTGCTTCAAAATTTGACTTTGAGTTTATTGATGAAGGTAATACTAAATCATGATCTTGATTAAACCTGTAATTTAAATATCATAAGATTATTAGTACTATAACTATATGAGTTAGTCTTCATCAAAACTAGAGTGATGAGCCTTTTGCGCCAACATCTATTAGACCTTTGGGTCCAACTAATGAGGATCGGATGCCTACCATACAGAAAATAGATAACATATTGGTATTGGCTAGATGGAAGGCACACAATCTATCCAAGGGAGGTAGATTGATTTTGGTGAATTATGTTATTAGTGTTGGGATTTGAGTCGAACAAATAGTCCCACATCGGCTAGACGTGGGGATGGTCTTGAGTTTATAAGGATTTTGGCAACTCCACCTAACAGGTTAGTCTTTTGGGATGGTGCCCCGAGTCTTTCAATTGGTATCAGAGCCATGCCCCGAACCTACTCGTGTGTGTGGGTGATGTTCGACGATGTAGATCCCCCAATGGCGCAAAGACGCAATGGGCCTCATCACCCCAATGGCGCAAAAAAGGCACAATAGGCCCCTATGAAGCTAATGTTGGGCTCTCGAGAAATTTGGCAGTGGTGATCCTTTGCAATGAGCGTGCTGCCTCCCACGCGGTGTAGAGGAGTGACCGACTGCAGTTGGTACTTCGCATAATAAGGCGTGCCGTCTTCTCACGCGGTGAAGAGTTGGATCTCGATGGAGCATTTGATCTTTCGGTGTGAAGATAGTTGAGCTTGCAGGGAGACTCTTTGTTCGAGGGGGGGATTGTTGGGATTTAAGTCGAACAAATAGTCCCACATCGGCTAGACGTGGTGGGGATGGTCTTGGGTTTATAAGGATTTGGGCAACTCCACCTAACAGGATAGTCTTTTGGGATGGTGCCCCGAGTCCTTCAATTAACTCCATTCCGCTGTACATAATGTCATCCAACTCCCTACTTGGGTTAGAGAGAAGATTGATGGGATTAGGAGCGCATTTTTTCTGCTCTGAGAAGAGAGAGATTTCAGCTTGTCAATGTATAGTTAAATGGGCTCAAGTGTGTACGCCGAAGGAGGCTGGAGGACTGGGGTGTTGAACTTGAGAGACATGAATGTGGCATTGCTTGGGAAATGGATCTGGAAAATTTTAAGCAATGCTAAGTCCCCTTGGTGTAAAATTGTAAAGCAATGTTACCTTAAAATACACTCTATGGGACATGGCGTGGATTTCTATGGATTTTTCATCAAAATTTTGGAGGGAATTTGCAGAAATTTAAACTGGTTCCAAAAGTGGACTCAAGTGGATGCGGGGGATAGCAAGGGTGTGAGATTCTGGATTGATATTTGGGCATGTGACACCCACCTAGAACTGCTCTGCCCTAAGCTTTTTGTGAATGGTTGGACCCATATGAATCAATGGACTCTCAAAGAAGTTGCATAGATGGTGAATGAATGTGGACTCCAAAGTTTAAAGTAGATATTACTGAAGAATGTGCAGAAGAGATTACTTCTTTGATGAGCATCTAGGAGAAATGTTCAGTATTGGAAGGCAACAATAGACAGAAATGGGCCATCTGCAAAACAGAAGAGTACTCAGTGAAGAATGCACATCAGACCTTAAGTTTTGGCGGATACAAAAGTCCTTTTGCTGTCTCATTGTAGAAGGTCAAAGTTCCTCTCAAGGTAAATATTCACAAATGACTTCTTAACACGGGGAGACTAAATACAATGGATGTATTGAAGAAGAAAGGAATTGACATAGGAAATATCTGCTGCTTATGTCCTAAGAAGGAGAAAACAGTTAACCACTTGTTTCTGCAGTGCTGCTATGTTAAGAACATGTGGAAGTCATGGAAGCATAGGCTGAAGATTAAATGGAATCCGAGAAAGATGTCTCAGATATGGAGCTCTTGTCAGGCTAAGCAAATTAAAAAGCATATTAGGGGCAATGGGAAATGGTGGTCATGGCTATTA
Organism: Agave tequilana; assembly: GCA_038442645.1. Taxonomy (NCBI): domain Eukaryota; kingdom Viridiplantae; phylum Streptophyta; class Magnoliopsida; order Asparagales; family Asparagaceae; genus Agave; species Agave tequilana. The sequence continues at coordinate 44,692 of JAVJIF010027854.1, forward strand.
GAAGGGGTATTTGGAGACAAAGAAACAGGCGCATTTTCCAATGCAAAGTCTAAAGATTTAGTGGAAGGCTAGCTGTCAATAGTTATAACATCTTGAAAGTTTAATTTAAATAACTTAACAATAATTCGTACATTATTTTTTAATATTAGATGCTAAATGAAATAAATTAAGTTCTTTAACGCAACATGTGGTTAGCCTATTGAACAAAATAAGGATTCAGATCCTCTCATTTTCGTGGGATGACGGTTCTAGTCTTTAGTCTAAACCGTCAAAATTAATTCCAAAGGATTTATTACGTTTAGTGCAGTTTGTTCCTTTGAACCATCCATCTCCCTGCCGCTTGGGCAGGTGAAAGGATCCAAATTCACACAATTTGTGCATGAGGATAACGAGGGAAAATAAAAGAAGCGAGATCCAAAATTATTTATGAAACTTAAGCTCCAACCAATGGCTATTGGTCTGTCAATAAGAGGTTCAATGAGCTCGTGTCCATCAACATAGGCAACTGTAGGGAGAGAGGAGATAGATGAGGTAGAGGAAGATAACACAGAGATCAGAAATCAAAGGAGCAAGAATAGTGCATTGAAGCAGGCCAGGAAAGCTCCCGGTCGACCGCACGGTCGACCGATAGAGAAGGCCGGTCGACCGCCCTGTCGACTGTTGTGCACAACGTGCACAGGAGTATCCCGGTCGACCGTGACTAAAAAGCGGTCGGTCGACCGCCCGGTCGACCGACTGAAAGAGGCTGCTCTCTGTTGGGTTCGGTCGACCGGCACGGTCGACCGTGAACAAGGTCGGTTGACCGCCCGGTCGACCGCCAGACGCATTTCTGCTGTCCTTTCTGGATTCGGATTCCTTTTCTATTTGGGATCGAATCCAATTGGGGTTTCCTAAAACTTTGGGACTCTGTGGGTATAAATAAGGGTTAGAGCTCTCATGTATTGCATCCTCGAAAATCCCTCTGAAAATCTCCCCTGAAAATTCCTTGAAGAAGGAATAAGTTGTAATTGATTGTTGAATCAATAAAATCTCTCTCTCCCTTACCCCAATGACGTAGGCACGTTGCCGAACTTCGTTAAATATCGTGTTGATTGCTTTTCTCTATTGTTCTCTGTTCTTGTGCGTGTTGGGTACATCTCCGGCTGCATCTGTCTCTGTCTGGTAGATTCCTCAGAGAGGTTATTGCCGAGGGCGAAGGCGCAACAATTGGTATCAGAGCATCCAGGTTCGTCGTGGGATCGTGTATTGATTCTAAAGGCATCAGTTGATGTTTGGTCGACATCAAGTGTCGATCTCAGAGTAGCGGCAGGACTATTTGTGGGATTGTGTGTCGATCTCAAAACAGCATGTGGATTGCTTGATGAATCAATTCGAAGGAGTAGATAGTTTCCGGAGGGTTTTGCGTGGAGGTAAAGATCCTATCTTTATCTAGTTTATTTTATCTAACTCTATTTATTTTCGCATTACTTTGAGAAACCAGTTGAGAAGATGGCTAGAGAAAGTACATCAAATCCACATCCATTGAGGATTGATATGGTGAAGTTCGACGATAAGAACAACTTCGGTATGTGCAGGTATGAGGTGATGGATGCGCTGACGGCATCAAACCTCGAAGACACTCTACGGTTGGATAAGAAACGCGCATCAACAACTGAAGAAGATTGGGACAAGATGAACCGTACGACGTGTGGCTTGATCAGGTCATATTTGACACAAGATATCAAGTACATGTGTTGCATGAAACATCTACGAGGCAGATGTAGGAGATCCTGGAGAAGAAGTATCTGATGAAAAGCGTCGAATCGCGGTTGCAGTTGAAGAGTAAGCTTTATCGTTTTCAAATGCAGAGAGGATGCTCCATTAATGAACACATGAATAGCTACACGGAACTTCTTACAGATCTAGTTAATGTGAATGTGGAGATTGATGAAGAGGATAAGGCGGTAATTCTGTTGAATTCTCTTCCTCAAGAAGGGTATGAGACCTTTACTCTTACATTGATCAATGAAAGAAAATCTCTTAGCTACAGTGAGATGTCTGCTGCTCTTGTGAGTTATGAAGTAAGGAGACAGGACAATTGTCTTCTTCGGGGAACACAACAGTAGAGGCATTGGCGGTAAGAGGCAGGAGTTCTAATAGGAAGGGAAGAGATGATCAGGGAAGATCGAAGTCCAAATCAGGCATCAGAGATCTAAAGAGAAATCAGTGCGCCTTGTGCAAGGAGTTAGGGCACTGGAATGTTGACTGTCTGAAGGCCAAAGGTAAGAAGAAGGAGCTGATGACCGAGGCAAATCTCGCGAAGGTGGTCACTACTCAAGCCAGTACTTCACAGGCGGATGGATCGAATTTAGACTCATCGGTATTCTCTCTCTCTGTTACTACTCCTACTGTTAGTTACTCAGATAATGCTGAGTGGATCTTAGGTACAAGAGCTACCTATCATGTGTGCCGAAACGGGGCCTGATTTTATAGCTTTGAGAAGCTAGATGGATGCTTCACAGTCATGGATGATGATCATCCGTGTAATGTGGAAGGGATGGGTATAGTCCGTATCAAAATGTTTGATGGGATAATGCGAGAATTGAAAGAGGTGAGGTATGTACCTCAACTCAAAAGAAATCTTATCTCTGTTGGTGCTTTGGAAGCATTGGGTCTTATGGTATCTATACGAGATGGTGTTCTCAAGATGACCAAAGGCTCAATGGTGGTTATGAAGGGCGTCCGCCAGAACAATCTCTATTACTTGAAGGTTAGTACAGTTACAGGTCAGGTGGAGACTTCTAGTTCTTCAGATGATGGTTGCATAAAGGTCTGACAGATGAAGGTTGGACATGTAGGTGAAAAGTCTTTGCAAGCTCCTGCAAAGAAGGGATCATTGGAAAGTGCTGCTACCTGTAACTTGGTTGGTGAACATAGCGTTCTGGATAAGAAGAAGGTGAAATTCAGCACCAGTATTCACCGCTCAGAAGGTCTTCTTGATTGTGTTCACGTAAGCGTTTGGGGACCTGCTAAGACTGCATTGCTTGGAGGCCTCAGATACTTTGTCTCTTTTATTGATAATTTATTTAGGCATTGTTGGATATATCCCATGAGACAAAGGAGTGAAGCTCTAGATATGTTAGTGAAGTGAAAAGGAAGAATGGAGAGCAGATAGGTAGGAAGATCAAGGAGTTACAGATTAGTAATATTGAAAGAGACATGAACCAAATCCTACGATTTGACAAGAACATTGGTATTGGTACTCACTTCACAGAAGGTATACATGGGTTGACTAAGAAATAAACCGTTCCTTACTGGAGAAGGTTCGGTCGTTGTTATCTAATGCACGATTAGACAAATCATTTTGGGCTGAGACGGTTGTGTATACTAGCCATCTCATAAATGAATCGACTGCGATAGGAGGTAAAATTCCATTGAAATTTTGGTCTAGGAAAGCTACTCTGTAACACCCCGATTCCACGGATACGGGGACGTCACTGCAACGTATATACGTAAGTCCGAATTACCTTCCCGTATATACGCTAAGCATCAGTACAGACAAGAATCAGAGTACGGAAGCATATGGTGCATTATACATTCCAACACATATATACAATTACAGAATTATCACCAGATGTGATCCAATATTACAATAATATTATATCACAGATGCGCAAATACGAGAGTACAAAAGATATACAATATATATATGAACGGTACAAAAGGGAGCTCGCATACAAGTATACAAGGAAAAGTACAAGTATGAATAGAAAAGGACACTCACGAGTTTAAAAATGAAAACTCGAGAGACTCACAGGGGGCCTGGAAGGATGTGGCTCAGGACGGTCGGCTGGAGATCCACGCTACTGCTGCGTTACTCTGAACACACGCCCCTAGCTCCGAGACCTGGACGTGAGAATCCAGGGGAGTCAAGTAATACTCCCCAGGCGAGTGTAGAAGAAAAACCAAGTGGTGAAGCAGGGTGAGCACAATAATGCATATATCAAGAAGGAAATACTCAGGAGGCAGATAGGATAGAGCAGGTAAGAATAGACATGGCATGAGAATCATAAAACAGGAAATCCGAATAAAACCAATCCGAGCTACCAGGTAGTTATAACATAATACTCATAAAACATGAAATCCGATATAAAGTCCGGGAAAAGCAAATACGGTAAGGCACATCACGGATTCATAGCTATTTAAGATGCAGGCTTTGGTATGCGTCCCATTCCACATACCTCTACTTACAACTTAAAGAGCCGGTTATTATGACACTTTATTATTACTCGTCTTGCCCATATATCTCGGTATGTGTCTCGGTGTACGGCCAACTCACATACATCCATATATAAGCAAGTCGAGGTTGTTATTGGAAATCAGCGGTTGTATCAACGAACTATGTTTACAGTGGGTCCCGTGCATGCCCGGGACCACGGTCCAGGATTGTTCCGTTGCATGGAAACGGAAGCCAGCCGCAAGGCTAAACAGGAGGGACTTATGTATGCCCTATAATAACAGGAATAAGGGAGCCAGCTCTCCCCTCGGTCCCCTGGAGGCCCTCAGGTCAGACCGGAACATGATTGTACAATATACCTAATACCACTGTAAACACGAACACATATCGATATCCGCATGTTTCCCCCGACCCAATACAAGTTGGTCCTTTTTAGGATTCATTAGTTTAATTATCACTTTACGGGAAAAACAGGAAATAGACATGATCAGGAATCAGGAGTACATAAATACTATATAATCAGGTCACTGCATGTAAAGCAGGAAAACAGGTCACTGATCATGATACAGGATAATAAGTCAAGTTCCCGTAAGAATGATAATCACAAGTCAAATATATCATGCTGGGTGTAAAGTGATAGCATGACAGGATGATGATAATTAACAAGCAACCAAGCATATAAGAGATTGATAATAGTCTGGGTAAGTCAGGTCATAACTAGAGGGTCTTACCAAATAGTAGCAAGTCAGGTGGTCAGGTGGTATACACTAGGTGTCAGGTGATATACATGTGTTAAAAGGAAGCATGCAACTAACAAGTCTAAAGTAATGGTATGGCATGGTAACATAAAAGTAACCCAAAGTACAACGACCACGAAGGGTCGGCCACGCATAGTATAAAACAGTGAAAGACATATAAACATGAAATAGAAATATGAAGCGAAATACTTATCGGCCGATGAAACGGGAAACTCAAATAGAGAAGAGCGAGACTACTCGCCTAAATCACCAAAACGCCGAAATATCCGAAATCCACTGAAGCTCGGGATGCGCCATAACCTGTGATATAAATATGTAGAGAGAAGAGGAGAGAGAAGGAGAGAAGGTAAGATGATGTTTGTCAAACGACAAGTCAAGTAATACCTATACATGATATAAGTCTAGAGGGTAAGGTTCATGTTCAAGAAAGGAATCAACTAAGACAGATATCCAAAGTTAGTCGACTAGAGTGGAATAGTAGTCGACTAATAGTGGAGCTAGTCGACTAGGAAAATGGGGTAGTCGACTAATACTGTGGTCCAGAGAGTTGGATGTCTGATTCAGGAAAAGTTAGTCGACTGGATGAATTGAGTAGTCGACTAACAGACATGACAAGTCGACTAACAGTTATGTTAAGTCGACTAAATCTGTGTAACAGAAAGTTGGGTTTCTGGTTCAGGAAGGGATTAGTCGACTAGGTTAGAAATGTAGTCGACTAGGGGTCTCTAGTCGACTAGGGAAATAAGTAAGTCGACTAAAACTGTGATTCCGAGAACTGGTTTCACAGGACATGGTAGATTAGTCGACTAATGGTTAGGTCTAGTCGACTAACCGACTGGAAACAGCAAACAGAACAGATTCTCTAGGGTTTGTGTTTGATGGTCAAATAATCATGGATTGAAGACCTAATTGAACATGATATGAATACTTAAACATGCTAAGAATTAACCAAGTCTAGGTGATTGAAATTACTTACCAAAAAGGAGTACAAGTGAAGGAGTGATGGAGGTAGTGTTGGAAGCTGTTGATGAAGAAGAAGGTGGTCAGGTGAGAGAGAGAGGGAGCAGGAGAGAGAAAGGGAGTGTGCTCCCAGGAGAGAGAGAGAGAGAGAGAGAGAGAGAGAGAGAGAAGAAACCAGGGAGAGAGAGAGAAAGAAGGGGGGCTGCTGCCCCCCTCCCGCACACACACAGTGCCCCCCCATTGGGGGCACTCGGCCCTGGCCGCCGGCCAGACGGCGGCGCCAGGCGGCGCCGGCCGCCGGCAGAGAAAGAGGGGGCAGCGCCCCCTCAACAGAGAAGGGAGGGGGCTGTGCCCCCTCCAGCAGAGAAAGAGGGGGGCCTTGCCCCCTCAGCACAGGCACAGGGGCCCAGGCGGGCCCCTGGCCGCCCACGGCCGCCGGCAGGGCGCCGGCGGCGCCCGGACTGGGGTGGCGCCGGCCACCCCAACGAGAAGAAGGAGGGGGCTGCTGCCCCCTCCACAACTGCGCACAGGGGGGCCTCAGGCCCCCTGGTCGCGCCCAAGGCCGCCGGCCTTACGCCGGCGGCGGTCTGCCCTCGCCGGGGCAGCGCCGGAGGAGAGGGGAGCCGGCGATGGAGGTGGTGGCCGGATCGAAGGTGAGGAGAAAGAAAGAGAAAAAGGAAAGAAAAGAAAAGAAAAAAAGGAAAGGGAAGAAAAAGAAGAAGAAGGAGTTGGCCGGAGTTCGAGGGGGGTCTCTCGTCGGCGTCGAGGTGGCCGGAGACGCCGGCGGGCCGGTGATGGGGCTCGGTTGGGTGTCGCCCACGCAGGAGAGGAAGAAGAAGAAGAAGAAGAAGAAAAGGGAAGAAGGAAAAAGAGAAAGAAAGGAAAAAGGAAAGAAAAGAAAAAGAAAAAGAGAGAGAGAGATTGATGGATGGGAGAGGGGGTGTGTCTCCCCACGTGGAGGGGAGTGGGTGGAGTTGGTGGGAGAAAAGATTAGGAAAGAAGGAAAGAAAGAAAAGGTTTGAAAAATAATATTATTATATTATGGTCACGAAATATCGACTGTTCCGGAAAAAATTCCAAAAATACCCGGAGGTGGAAAACGTCATCCTGATGAATAATATGAAATCGGTTTTCAGAAATAAAATCTCATTTTCAAATTAAAAATCCAGAAGCCAACCGCCGATACCGGTCTACCCCGGGTCGGCCGGATTTTGATAAATTCCGAAAAATCCCAGAAAATGCATTAAAGAATAAAATATGGTTTTAAGAAGTAAAGTGAAAGCGGAATTCAGAAATTCAATTCAAATCGTCCCGGAATCAACCAGCGATACTGGCCGATACCGACTCCGGTGGAATTTTCATAAAATCATAAAATCCTCAGAAAAAGAATGTAGGTAGAAAACATGATTCTAAGAGATACTGTCTAAAGGACCATCATGAAATTCCAAACTGTTTGAGAATTAAAAATCCAGGAATCGGTCAGCGGCACTGGCCGACACCGGTTTTGAAGAAATTCATTTTAATTCCAGAAAAATCTAGAAAATCATAGAAAATATATAATAATGGAAAATAATATTTAAAACTAAAATCGGTCAAATCTAATTACCGGAAAGACCAAATCGAATAATATACTATAATCGAGTTCCTTGTTCGGACTGGGACTGACTCCGAGTCCACGAATCCAAATCCAAGACAAAACAATCATATAGGAATTCATAAAGCAAAACAAATACAGGAAACAAACCGAAAAAATACGATCGGAAAATCTGAATACGCAACTAAGTACGTATTCCGGGAACGGGGTATTACAATCCACCCACCTTACAAAAATTGCGTCCTCGCAATTTCGTTAAGGGGCATATTGAATACAAAGGGGACAAGGGTGGAATTTATACCAATTAAGATATGAAGCACTATAGGTAGGGCTCTCAAGTCAACTGAATAATAATCATACTCTGCATTTCCGGCTGATGATGTCGTGGCTGTGTAATAAATCTTTAGAATAATGCTGAATAATACTGATGATGTCGTGGCTGTGAAATAAAGAAAACCCCGAAAATCCTGAGCATAATAAAGAAGACCGATAATTAAGAATCCGACTGCTGTCCTCTGAAAGATAGCCAGATCAAGATCGATCTGGAGAATACCAAGCTTCAGAGAATTGGCCGAAGAGATCACATAATAGCTTCATTCTGAACCAGCCACTACCTCTCTAGTCTAGTCATATCTTAAAATAGTATAAGGATTTATAAAACCAAAACAGGGAAAGGATAGGAGGAATTAAGAATCAAAGGAAAGATAGTCAAGAAATAGATAACTCTGCACTTGTAGTTGGAATGTATAACCAAGACTCATGTATTCCAGTTGCAAATTTCATTACCATTAATTTGCCCTCTGGACGTACTGAGGAAGTTAGAGCCTAAGCTCTGATACCAACCTGTAACGCCCCGATTCCACGGATACGGGGACGTCACTGCAACGTATATACGTAAGTCCGAATTACCTTCCCGTATATACGCTAAGCATCAGTACAGACAAGAATCAGAGTACGGAAGCATATGGTGCATTATACATTCCAACACATATATACAATTACAGAATTATCACCAGATGTGATCCAATATTACAATAATATTATATCACAGATGCGCAAATACGAGAGTACAAAAGATATACAATATATATATGAACGGTACAAAAGGGAGCTCGCATACAAGTATACAAGGAAAAGTACAAGTATGAATAGAAAAGGACACTCACGAGTTTAAAAAGGAAAACTCGAGAGACTCACAGGGGGCCTGGAAGGATGTGGCTCAGGACGGTCGGCTGGAGATCCACGCTACTGCTGCGTTACTCTGAACACACGCCCCTAGCTCCGAGACCTGGACGTGAGAATCCAGGGGAGTCAAGTAATACTCCCCAGGCGAGTGTAGAAGAAAACCAAGTGGTGAAGCAGGGTGAGCACAATAATGCATATATCAAGAAGGAAATACTCATGAGGCAGATAGGATAGAGCAGGTAAGAATAGACATGGCATGAGAATCATAAAACAGGAAATCCGAATAAAACCAATCCGAGCTACCAGGTAGTTATAACATAATACTCATAAAACATGAAATCCGATATAAAGTCCGGGAAAAGCAAATACGGTAAGGCACATCACGGATTCATAGCTATTTAAGATGCAGGCTTTGGTATGCGTCCCATTCCACATACCTCTACTTACAACTTAAAGAGCCGGTTATTATGACACTTTATTATTACTCGTCTTGCCCATATATCTCGGTATGTGTCTCGGTGTACGGCCAACTCACATACATCCATATATAAGCAAGTCGAGGTTGTTATTGGAAATCAGCGGTTGTATCAACGAACTATGTTTACAGTGGGTCCCGTGCATGCCCGGGACCACGGTCCAGGATTGTTCCGTTGCATGGAAACGGAAGCCAGCCGCAAGGCTAAACAGGAGGGACTTATGTATGCCCTATAATAACAGGAATAAGGGAGCCAGCTCTCCCCTCGGTCCCCTGGAGGCCCTCAGGTCAGACCGGAACATGATTGTACAATATACCTAATACCACTGTAAACACGAACACATATCGATATCCGCATGTTTCCCCCGACCCAATACAAGTTGGTCCTTTTTAGGATTCATTAGTTTAATTATCACTTTACGGGAAAAACAGGAAATAGACATGATCAGGAATCAGGAGTACATAAATACTATATAATCAGGTCACTGCATGTAAAGCAGGAAAACAGGTCACTGATCATGATACAGGATAATAAGTCAAGTTCCCGTAAGAATGATAATCACAAGTCAAATATATCATGCTGGGTGTAAAGTGATAGCATGACAGGATGATGATAATTAACAAGCAACCAAGCATATAAGAGATTGATAATAGTCTGGGTAAGTCAGGTCATAACTAGAGGGTCTTACCAAATAGTAGCAAGTCAGGTGGTCAGGTGGTATACACTAGGTGTCAGGTGATATACATGTGTTAAAAGGAAGCATGCAACTAACAAGTCTAAAGTAATGGTATGGCATGGTAACATAAAAGTAACCCAAAGTACAACGACCACGAAGGGTCGGCCACGCATAGTATAAAACAGTGAAAGACATATAAACATGAAATAGAAATATGAAGCGAAATACTTATCGGCCGATGAAACGGGAAACTCAAATAGAGAAGAGCGAGACTACTCGCCTAAATCACCAAAACGCCGAAATATCCGAAATCCACTGAAGCTCGGGATGCGCCATAACCTGTGATATAAATATGTAGAGAGAAGAGGAGAGAGAAGGAGAGAAGGTAAGATGATGTTTGTCAAATGACAAGTCAAGTAATACCTATACATGATATAAGTCTAGAGGGTAAGGTTCATGTTCAAGAAAGGAATCAACTAAGACAGATATCCAAAGTTAGTCGACTAGAGTGGAATAGTAGTCGACTAATAGTGGAGCTAGTCGACTAGGAAAATGGGGTAGTCGACTAATACTGTGGTCCAGAGAGTTGGATGTCTGATTCAGGAAAAGTTAGTCGACTGGATGAATTGAGTAGTCGACTAACAGACATGACAAGTCGACTAACAGTTATGTTAAGTCGACTAAATCTGTGTAACAGAAAGTTGGGTTTCTGGTTCAGGAAGGGATTAGTCGACTAGGTTAGAAATGTAGTCGACTAGGGGTCTCTAGTCGACTAGGGAAATAAGTAAGTCGACTAAAACTGTGATTCCGAGAACTGGTTTCACAGGACATGGTAGATTAGTTGACTAATGGTTAGGTCTAGTCGACTAACCGACTGGAAACAGCAAACAGAACAGATTCTCTAGGGTTTGTGTTTGATGGTCAAATAATCATGGATTGAAGACCTAATTGAACATGATATGAATACTTAAACATGCTAAGAATTAACCAAGTCTAGGTGATTGAAATTACTTACCAAAAAGGAGTACAAGTGAAGGAGTGATGGAGGTAGTGTTGGAAGCTGTTGATGAAGAAGAAGGTGGTCAGGTGAGAGAGAGAGGGAGCAGGAGAGAGAAAGGGAGTGTGCTCCCAGGAGAGAGAGAGAGAGAGAGAGAGAAGAAACCAGGGAGAGAGAGAGAAAGAAGGGGGGCTGCTGCCCCCCTCCCGCACACACACAGTGCCCCCCCCATTGGGGGCACTCGGCCCTGGCCGCCGGCAGAGAAAGAGGGGCAGCGCCCCCTCAACAGAGAAGGGAGGGGGCTGTGCCCCCTCCAGCAGAGAAAGAGGGGGGCAAGGCGGGCCCCTGGCCGCCCACGGCCGCCGGCAGGGCGCCGGCGGCGCCCGGACTGGGGTGGCGCCGGCCACCCCAACGAGAAGAAGGAGGGGGCTGCTGCCCCCTCCACAACTGCGCACAGGGGGGCCTCAGGCCCCCTGGTCGCGCCCAAGGCCGCCGGTCTTACGCCGGCGGCGGTCTGCCCTCGCCGGGGCAGCGCCGGAGGAGAGGGGAGCCGGCGATGGAGGTGGTGGCCGGATCGAAGGTGAGGAGAAAGAAAGAGAAAAAGGAAAGAAAAGAAAGAAAAAAGGAAAGGGAAGAAAAAGAAGAAGAAGGAGTTGGCCGGAGTTCGAGGGGGGTCTCTCGTCGGCGTCGAGGTGGCCGGAGACGCCGGCGGGCCGGTGATGGGGCTCGGTTGGGTGTCGCCCACGCAGGAGAGGAAGAAGAAGAAGAAGAAGAAGAAAAAGGAAGAAGGAAAAAGAGAAAGAAAAGGAAAAAGGAAAGAAAAGAAAAAGAAAAAGAGAGAGAGAGATTGATGGATGGGAGAGGGGTGTGTCTCCCCACGTGGAGGGGAGTGGGTGGAGTTGGTGGGAGAAAAGATTAGGAAAGAAGGAAAGAAAAGAAAAGGTTTGAAAAATAATATTATTATATTATGGTCACGAAATATCGACTGTTCCGGAAAAAATCCCAAAAATACCCGGAGGTGGAAAATGTCATCCTGATGAATAATATGAAATCGGTTTTCAGAAATAAAATCTCATTTTCAAATTAAAATCCAGAAGCCAACCGCCGATACCGGTCTACCCCGGGTCGGCCGGATTTTGATAAATTCCGAAAAATCCCAGAAAATGCATTAAAGAATAAAATATGGTTTTAAGAAGTAAAGTGAAAGCGGAATTCAGAAATTCAATTCAAATCGTCCCGGAATCAACCAGCGATACTGGCCGATACCGACTCCGGTGGAATTTTCATAAAATCATAAAATCCTCAGAAAAAGAATGTAGGTAGAAAACATGATTCTAAGAGATACTGTCTAAAGGACCATCATGAAATTCTAAACTGTTTGAGAATTAAAAATCCAGGAATCGGTCAGCGGCACTGGCCGACACCGGTTTTGAAGAAATTCATTTTAATTCCAGAAAAATCTAGAAAATCATAGAAAATATATAATAATGAAAAATAATATTTAAAACTAAAATCGGTCAAATCTAATCACCGGAAAGACCAAATCGAATAATATACTATAATCGAGTTCCTGGTTCGGACTGGGACTGACTCCGAGTCCACGAATCCAAATCCAAGACAAAACAATCATATAAGGAATTCATAAAGCAAAACAAATATAGGAAACAAACCGAAAAAATACGATCGAAAAATCTGAATACGCAACTAAGTACGTATTCCGGGAACGGGGTATTACATACTCAAGGTCATGATTTGCTGCGGAAATTTAGAAGTCCAGCCTACTTTCGTGCTAAAGATGGCATGGTGAATCTGCGAGCAAAGAAATTTGTGTTTTTGGGTGTCAAGAGAAATATGAAAGGCTACAGGTTATGGGACCCCGAAAATAAGAAGATTGTGTTGAGTCGGCATGCCACGTTTGATGAGACTTCAGTGTTGAAGTCCACCGTCTCTCAGAAGGTGATTGGTCGCTAATGTTGCATATTTAATATCATATGTCCATACTTATTATAGAATAAAATCCTGCATTGTCTTAATTAATTGTTTAATTTATTTGCAGGCCTAATCTTTAAGGAGTTGAAGAGAAATGAGCCCAAAGCCCACCAAAATTCTGAATTAAATCAGAATTAATTCGCACTCACTAAATCAGGGCAAAATCAAGAGGTTGAAACTGGTTGAGAAGAATCCTCTCAGGATCGATCGGTTAAAGCCAAGAATCCAAGGCCATTTCTTTAAAATCTCGGAGCCAAACTGCAAAACCAACTCCAGATAAAGTCAGAGGGAGAAACCGGGGAGACCCACCAACAGGGTGTGGCCACCTGGCCACACCCTGGCCGCGGAAACGCGGCTTTTTGCCGCGTTTCCGCGGCAATCTTGGGGAGTTAGGGGGAGCGTTTGCTCCCCCGACCTCCCCGGGATCCTGGTTGTTAGGTTTATGCCTATAAAAGGCCTGTACTTACGCTGAAAATGGAACGAACATGTAGATTAGGATTTAGCCTAGTTTTAATACTTTGTAGTTTAGGTTTTTCTTTTCTTTCTATGTAATTTGTATGTAAGCTTAGGGTAGAAGAAGATTCATGTAAGTAAGAGAGAGGCTGACGTTGAGAGTGACACCGATGTACCCTCCTCCTTTCTTCCATTGTCTCTGCAATTAATAAAGGTAAAAGCTTCTTTTTATATTCATATTTTGTTTTGCTTTCTTCTTCCTCTTCTACTTTATCTTGGTTGTATTTGTTGAGTTTACAAGTGAAATCCAAAGCAAGTATAACTAAGCTACGTGAGAGCCAGCGATAGTTCATGAAGACGTTCTCCTCTTCCAAGATCCGCATCACTTCGTTCCTTCTAGGCTTGACGATATAATGTGCACGGGGACTGAGCTCGAGCTTATGATCTATGCGTTGAACGCCTCCGAAGAAAAGGTAGAACATGCAACGGTTTCCAGGTAAGTCATCACTCAACCTAGGTAAGTATTCCTTTCTTTCTTTCCTTTCTCTCATTTCTGTAAATTATATCACCACCTCTTCCAACTCTTTCTTCTCCACTCACTCCATTTGTACATAGTCGCTTTTCTTATTTTCTGATTTGTCCACCTTCTTCATCTTTCATTTTCTTCTTAACTTTAACTATAACTTTCTTTTTCATTTTTATAACTTTAAAACAGAGAAGAACCTTCGCTTTTCTTCTTAATGATTTCAATAAAACTGTAAAAGCTTCCATCGCAAACCCTCCTTGTGGATCACGACCCGCATAGCCACTTGCTATAGCGGAAGAATTGAGCACTTGCACATCTTCTTTCTTAAGTTCTATAATTCCGTATTTTGTGTGCAGGTTTTAGCCTTAATCAAATTTTGGCGCCGTTGCCGGGGAGGGTAACATGTTTTTTATTGAAATCTGAATTTTTTTTTTGAAATTTTTTTAGAACTAAACGAATTTTCTTTCTGTTGCAGGTTACAGGGCAAGAAAAGCAGGAAAATAAGTTTGCAGTGACATACAAGTGGTATTGGGCCTCACCTATAGAAAGCAGAGACCCATTGCCCTCTGAATTGTCGCGTTTCCACGGCAAAAGCCGCGGATCCGCGGCAATAAAGAGCTGACTACTAACAGGTTTTTGCAGGGCTGCTAGCTTTGCAAATTCTAGCTTGCTGCAATTATTTATTTCTTATATGCCATCACAAAAACCTGCTAATAATCAATAGTAAAAAGTTTGTTGCAAAAGTTAAAAATTGATTAGACGTTTGCATTTTAGGCATGTGTCTTTTCAATTCATTTACTTTTACTGTTGAAGAGTGCTGGAGCAAGGTACGTATGCATTGCATTTAGCATAAGACTCATTTCTTGGTTGATTTATATCGCTTTGAGTGAATCTTACATATCTCGTACACTTGCACAAATTGATCTTAAGGGCACTAACCCATTAACAAGATAGGTGGGGATTTGATCACCCTTCCTTAGCCCAAAAATCACATTCCAAGCACTCACTAACCCAAGCCTAACTAAAATTGAGTAGACGTTGGCCCTAGGGACATCTCGGACTCAATTAGGAGATTATCCTAAGGGGAAAAATGTTGGAATCTAACTCCTGCAAAATCAGTGTCTAGGAAAGGGATTGAGGGCCGAAAGCCCGAAGGTTGGTGGTTATTTAATTAAGGAACGTCTTTGACGGAAAACCTCCCACCAACCTTGCCCTGACCTGGCTGATTAGCTTGTGGTTAAAGTCTACATTAGACCTCCCGTGGACAGTCTAACCAGTTAGGAGTCGTCTAGGTCCTAAGTCTACCCTAACTTAGGCTAGAATTTTTTCTTTTTTGTTTGTTTATTTGTTTGTTTTTCTTTGTTTGTATTCTATTGTGTGATATGGACTATAATAATAATTTTTCAACTACAATAATAATCCATATTACACACCGACTTCATTTTCGGATATTACCAACCCGGCATATCATAACTTTGACCAACCTAGTGTGCCGGATTGGTCTTATCCGAATCAATATGACCCATACCCCCATCTAATAACTATAATTTCCATAATGATTTCAACTCTTCACCGAGTCAGTGGGGATTCACCTCCCCCGAGCATAATTTCCAACCACCTTGCCCTCCTTCTCCACCCAGTCCACATTATGTTCAAGATTCATACTCAGTTCCACCCGTCCAAAATAGGAAACCATCAATTATGGAAATGAGTATGCGTGAGTCCAAACACAAATCCGAAAATCTAATGGACTCACAATTTTACTACCACTTTCAAGACAATTCTTCATCTTTTCATCAAAACAATGAACTGTTGGCCCAAGGTTACAATCACCCTTGTTTAGTGTATTTTGATGATTACAAAACATATTAGTTATTTGTACTAATAACAATTGTTATTTAAGTGTGTTTCAGGTTTATTATCATACTAGAAGTACTCTCACTCAAATACAAGGCTTTTGGACTCAAGACAATTCAATTTGGGCTCAAGTTGCAATATTGAAGATCAAGTGAAGATAGCCCACCTTGAAGAATAACTTTGAAGTCCTTTAGAAGTTTGTAAGTTTAGAATGTTAAAGTTTGAATATAGGAAATTTGGCTCTAGGATTTGCACACACACTTGTTTCATGTATTTCCTATGTTTTGAAAATAGTTTTTTGAAAATGGTTATTTCTAAGTTTTATGCCTTAGTTTATATATACATGTACCAAAGCCTTATATCCTGAAAAACTTGTTTAAAACATGTGTATAAACTATTTTCTGCATAATACTTAGCTATATGTATTTTTAAAATGTTTTTACAAAAATTCCATCTTCAAAACAACCCAGTTTTTCTGTGTCAGGCAACATCGGTCGACCGGCCCGGTCGACCGGCGATGTGCCTGGACATGCACTGTTTGTGCATGTCCGTCGGTCGACCGGACCAGTCGACCGACAGAGAGCATTCTGCTCTCGGGAATTTTCGGTCGACCGGATCGGTCGACCGGAAGAAGGAAACTGTGTTTCCTCCTTTTGGGTCGGTCGACCGAACCGGTCGACCGGGAGCCAACGGCTACTTCCAGCTGGCCTGGCGGTCGACCGGACCGGTCGACCGCCAAGCCTGCAACTTAGCAACGGCTCTTTCCTCTTTGGGATTTTCTGAAAATCTGTTTCTTTTTCTGTTTTAACAGACTTTTGGAGAGTTGTTGGGGTGCTTTTGCAGGTTGAATTAGGTGAAAAGAAAATGTTTTTAACTTATTTTCAACCCTATAAATAGAGGAGAAGTCTCTCCTTCATATCACTTAGAAAAATTCCTCAAGTTTTGTTGTTTTCAAAAGAGAAAAGAAAATTGTTTGAAGCTTTCAATTCCTACTCTTTCAAGATTGTTTTTCAGTTGTGTTTGATTCTCTATATCACTCTACAACTGAAGTTTTCTCACCACACTTCATAGAGCCAAAAATCCTATACTCATTCTATAGTGAAGTTGTAATTGAAGTGAGAGTGTTTGTAAAAGAGTTTGAGAAATAGTGTAGTGATCTTGTTGTGATCACTTGGTTCTTGTATTCCTTTCCTTGTGGAGCAACCTCTTCGGTAGAGGTCCTTTGTACTTGGTGGAGCTCGGTGCTCGGTCTTCGGTAGACCAATTGTAAAGGCATCCTCGGTGGATAGTGGAAACCCTTCACGGAGGTGAAGGCGGGGACTAGAGCAAGTGTGCTCGAACCTCGAAACAAATCATCTTGTTTGCGATTGCCTTTGCGTTATTCTTGCTTTACATTTCTCTTGCTTTATATTGTCTTGAATTATTTGCTTGAGAACTAACCCTCTACTTGTGCAATCTTGTCTTGTTTACTTTACTTGCTATACTTGTTGTGTTACATTGTGTGCACTTCATTTCTCATCATCATACTTGGCATTGATCGATCACACCTCAATACAACACGGTTGCATTGCGCACCTCTAACCCATATCTAGGGGAATTGGGAGGAAGGAGTTCAGAACCTCGCAAGGGGTATTCGGCTCTTAGTCGTGTTTTGAGAGATCATTGCATCACTCATTTAATTAAAGTTTAAAAAGATCATTAGATTAGCATTCACACCTATTCACCCCCCCCTCTAGGTGTTTTTCAATTGGTATCAGAGATTGGACTCTAGGATTTGGTTTAACCACCTTAGAGAAGATCCTAATTTGCTAATCATTTCATTCATATTCATATAGTAAAAATGGCCGATGGAATTAAAACCCCTCCTAAGTTTGATGGACTTAACTTTCCCATATGGAAAGTTAAGATGACCGTGTTTTTGCAATCTCTAGGTAGCCGAGTTGCAAAGGCCGTGACTAAGTCCTTTAGTGTACCCCCCGGTGACGAATCCACTTGGTCCGAAATAGAGACTAAGGAATTCGATGCCAATGCCAAAGCTCACTATGCACTTCTTCAAGCCCTAAATGATGATGACATAGCTAGGGTTATACATTGCAAATCCGCATTTGAGATTTGGTCACACTTGATAGTCACTCATGAGGGGACCTCACAAGTAAAGAAGGCTAAGATTGACCTTCTTCGGTCTCAATATGAAACATTTAGCATGCAAGACAATGAAACCATAGATGATATGGTTACAAGATTTACCAAGATTACTAATGGACTCTCTTCTTTAGGTGAAGATATCAACAATGATCAAAGAGTAAGGAAGATCATCCGGGCTCTTCCTCCTTCATGGGAAGTTAAAGCTACAACCTTGAAGGAACTCAATGACAATGAAGAGATGGAGCTCATAGGTCTCATTGGGAACCTCAAAACCCATGAGATGGAAAGGAAAGCAAGGGAGGATATGGCTCCCTCCAAAAAGAAGACTATCGCCTTCAAGAGTCAAGCTACACACTCCGATGAAGATGATGAAGAAGAAGATGATGATGAGCTCTCACTCCTTGTTAAGAATGTCCGGAGGATATACAACAAGGCGAAGTACCAAGGTAGAAGGAGATGGCAAGGAGGCAAAGAAGAAAGAAAGATCATATGCTTCAATTGCAAAAACCGGGACACATTGTGGCGGAGTGTCCGGAAAAAGCAAAGCCTTCCACTTCAAAGAAGCCTTACAAGAAGAAGGCTATGAAGGCAACTTGGGATTCGGAGACCGAATCCGAGGAAGAAATAGACACGGCTAACATGTGCTTCATGGCTAATGAAGGCACAAGCAAGGTAACCTCTTCCCCTTCTCATGATAATGAACTTTCTATGGATGTGTTAGAAGAGGCTTTTGTTGAGTTGTCACAAAACTATGATTTCTTAAAGAAAAAGTATATTTAAATGAAAAAGGAAAATGAATCTTTAAGTCTTCAAGTTTTTACTCTTATAAAAGAAAAGGATGAGTTGGTTTCCACTTTGGCCACTACCAAAATGATTTTAAAAATATAAGATCTCTTGCAAAGGTAAGGCCCCACTAATTGATTCAAATGAAGTTTCTATGCTTAAGGAAAGATTAGATTCATTAAGTGTTGTTTTGAAAGATTGTGAGTTTAACAAGAAGAAAATTGAGGCTATGTTTCCTAAGAAACAAGCCCCAAAGAAAAATGCTCATGCTCATGTTCATGTTAATGCTACACAACCTAAACAACATGGCAAAACCCCAAAACATGCTCACACTACACATCATGCTTTCATGTATAGAAAAGTGTACTCATGTTCACATTGTGGGCGGAAAGGACACTTAGCTAATTTTTGTTATGATAGACTAAGTGCATCACATCATAATGTTTGGGTTCGTAACACTAACTTTCAAGGACCCAAGAAAGTTTGGGTACCAAAGTCAACAATTATTTTAAATGATGTAGGTACTTTCCAAAGCCCAACGACGTAGAGGTTTGTGGTATCTTGATAGCGGTTGCTCAAGGCACATGACTTGGGACATCAACAACTTTGCAACCCTATCAAGATATCATGAAGGTGGCACCGTCACCTTCGGAGATGACGCCAAGGGTAAAATCATCGGTATTGGTAATGTAAAACTTGGCACCTCTCCTTTAATTGAAAATGTAGTTTTAGTTGATGGCCTCAAGCATAATCTCTTGAGTGTTAGTCAACTTTGTGATAAAGGTTTTGATGTTGTTTTTGATAATGTTGCTTGTAAAGTTATTGATAGAATTTCTAATGTTTGTGTATTTTCCGGTTTTCGTGAAAGTAATGTTTATATGATTGATATGTTAAATATGTCTTGTAATATTACTTGTTTGAAAGCCCTCGATGATGACTCTTGGTTGTGGCATAGGAGATTAGGGCATATTTCTTTTGATAACATTTCTAGGTTAAACACAAAGGAAATGGTGAAAGGTATTCCTTGTTTGAATTTTGAAAAGGACCGAGTTTGTGACGCATGTCAATTTGGGAAACAAACTAAGTCTTCTTTCAAGTCAATTAAGGATATCATGACATCACGTCCTTTGGAGTTAATCCATATGGATCTATTTGGCCCAACACAAACCAAAAGTCTAAGTGGGAATAGATTTGCTTATGTTTTGGTTGATGATTTTTCAAGATTTACTTGGGTTTTCTTTCTTGAACATAAAAGCCAAGCATTTTCGTATTTCCAAATATTTAAGAAAAGAGTTGAAAAAGAAAAAGATGTTTCGATTTTGAGAATAAGAAGTGATAGAGGAGGTGAATTCATTAACCAACCCTTTACCACTTTTTGTGATGAACATGGAATAAAGCATGAACTTTCTTGTCCTAGAACTCCACAACAAAATGGAGTAGTTGAACGGAAAAATAGAACATTATAAGAGATGGCTAGGACAATGCTAAGTGAATATGGTCTACCACATTATTTGTGGGCCGAGGCCGTAAATACATCATGCTACATATCAAATCGTGTTTTCTTGTGTAAAAATACTACCAAAACTTCTTTTGAAATGTATTTTTCTAGAAAACCTAATGTTTCCTATTTTAAAGTTTTGGTTGCAAATGCTTTGTTTTAAACACAAAAGAGTTTTTAGGAAAATTTGATCCTAAATCTTATGAGGCTATTTTTGTAGGTTACTCAAACACTAGTAAAGCTTATAGAGTTTTCATTAGATCATCTTTGACTATTGAAGAGTCTATTCATGTTAAGTTTGAGGAATCTAACAAGTTTGTTAAGAATGTTGTAGAAATAGATGCTTTGCATGAAGGCTTGGAGAAAGTCACCTTGGAGGATGCTTCTACCATGGGAGACAAGCCAAAGGATGATGATGGAAGTGAAGCCAAAGTGGAAGAGGCCCAAGGAAATGAACATCAAACAAATGAGGTGGAGCCTACTCAACCACTACCTAAGGATTGGAGATTCAATCCTCATCATCCCAAGGACCTCGTCATAGGTGAAGTATCAAAAGGGGTAACTACTCGCTCTAAAATTCAAGATTATTGTGGCCACTTTGCATTTATTTCACACATAGAACCCAAAAATGTACTCGAAGCCGAGGCCGATTCATATTGGTTGCTAGCCATGCAAGAGGAGCTCAATCAATTTGAGCGCAACCAAGTTTGGCACCTTGTTCCTAGGCCCCACGATAGACCAACAATTGGTACTAAGTGGATCTTTAAGAATAAGTTGGATGAATCGGGTATGTAGTTAGAAACAAGGCTAGGTTAGTTGCCCAAGGTTACACTCAAATCGAAGGGATCGATTTTGAAGAAACCTTTGCACCCGTAGCACGGCTTGAAGCCATACGGATGACATTAGCATTTGCCTCATATAAAGATTTCAAATTATTTCAAATGGATGTTAAAAGTGCTTTTCTAAATGGATTTATTGAAGAGGAGGTGTATGTTGAACAACCCCCCGGGTTTGTTGATCCTATACATCCGGATTTTGTTTTTAAATTAGATAAAGCTCTTTATGGTTTAAAACAAGCCCCTAGGGCTTGGTATGAAAGACTTTCTTCATTTTTGATTTCAAATGGTTTAAGAAAGGTAAAATTGATACAACCTTGTTTACAAAACATGTAGAAAATGACATTCTTATTGTGCAAATTTATGTAGATGATATTATTTTTGGTTCTACTAATGAATCTCTTTGCAAAGCTTTTGAGTCATGCATGAAGGATGAATTTGAAATGTCTATGATGGGGGAGCTCAACTATTTCCTTGGACTCCAATCAAGCAAAGGAAGGATGGGATCTTCATCAATCAAGCCAAGTACACAAAGGAACTAATCAAAAGGTTTGGGCTTGAAGGATCAAGAGTAAGCAAAACTCCCATGGCAACAACTACAAAGCTTGACAAGGATGAACAAGGTAAAAGTGTAAACATTAAATTATACCGTAGCATGATTGGTAGCTTGCTTTATTTGACGGCTAGTAGGCCGGATATTATGTTTTCCGTTTGTCTTTGTGCACGTTTTCAATCTTGTCCTAAAGAATCTCACATAATAGCGGTTAAACGCATAATTAGATACCTTAAGGGCACTATTGAAATGGGTTTATGGTATCCTAAAACCGGATTATTTGAAATGAAGAGTTTTTCGGATGCCGACTATGCGGGTTGTAGGGTAGATAGGAAGAGCACAAGTGGAACATGTCAATTCTTAGGTAATTGTCTTGTATCTTGGTCTTCCAAAAAGCAAATTCGGTAGCCCTATCAACCGCCGAGGCGGAGTATGTTGCGGCCGGAGCTTGTTGTGCACAAGTTCTTTGGATGAAACATACTCTCCTTGACTATGATTTACACTTTGATCATGTTAAAATATTTTGTGATAATACTAGTACTATTCACATGACAAAGAATGCAAATCAACATAGTAAAACCAAACACATTGACATTAGGTATCACTTTCTTAGAGATCATTATGAGAAAGGTGATATTGTTATTGAATATGTTTCTACCGATTTTCAACTTGCCGATATTTTTACTAAACCTTTAGATTATGCTAGATTTTCGTTTATTTGTGGTGAGTTGAATGTTTGTATTATAGATTCTTAAAAATAAAATTTGTTTTTCTATTGGTGTTTTAACCCTTTTTGATGTATGACAAAAAGGGGGAGAATAATAATAATAAGTAAGTTTGTTGATATTTGAAAAATAAGTGTTTAAGTTTAAACTTTCTTAGTTTGATACTATTTGAGTTTCATTTCATGAATAAAAAGAAAGTTTGTGTTTATTTGAGTTTTTGGACAAAAACTATTGTGTTTGTTAAATGCTTTATGTATGCTTACATAGCTTTTCATATTCATGATAAATACATAACATTGTTTGAGGGGGAGCTTTCCAAGCTTTTCCTCCTTTATTTGTTTCAATAACTTATATGTTTTGTCATCATCAAAAGGGGGAGATTGTTGGCCCAAGGTTACAATCACCTTGTTTAGTGTATTTTGATGATTACAAAACATATTAGTTATTTGTACTAATAACAATTGTTATTTAAGTGTGTTTCAGGTTTATTATCATACTAGAAGTACTCTCACTCAAATACAAGGCTTTTGGACTCAAGACAATTCAATTTGGGCTCAAGTTGCAATATTGAAGATCAAGTGAAGATAGCCCACCTTGAAGAATAACTTTGAAGTCTTTTAGAAGCTTGTAAGTTTAGAATGTTAAAGTTTGAATATAGGAAATTTGGCTCTAGGATTTGCACACACTTGTTTCATGTATTTCCTATGTTTTGAAAATAGTTTTTTGAAAATGGTTATTTCTAAGTTTTATGCCTTAGTTTATATATACATGTACCAAAGCCTTATATCCTGAAAAACTTGTTTAAAACATGTGTATAAACTATTTTCTGCATAATACTTAGCTATATGTATTTTTAAAATGTTTTTACAAAAATTCCATCTTCAAAACAGCCCAGTTTTTCTGTGTCAGGCAACATCGGTCGACCGGCCCGGCCGACCGGCGATGTGCCTGGACATGCACTGTTTGTGCATGTCCGTCGGTCGACCGGACCAGTCGACCGACAGAGAGCATTCTGCTCTCGGGAATTTTCGGTCGACCGGATCGGTCGACCGGAAGAAGGAAACTGTGTTTCCTCCTTTTGGGTCGGTCGACCGAACCGGTCGACCGGGAGCCAACGGCTACTTCCAGCTGGCCTGGCGGTCGACCGGACCGGTCGACCGCCAAGCCTGCAACTTAGCAACGGCTCTTTCCTCTTTGGGATTTTCTGAAAATCTGTTTTCTTTTTCTGTTTTAACAGACTTTTGGAGAGTTGTTGGGGTGCTTTTGCAGGTTGAATTAGGTGAAAAGAAAATGTTTTTAACTTATTTTCAACCCTATAAATAGAGGAGAAGTCTCTCCTTCATATCACTTAGAAAAATTCCTCAAGTTTTGTTGTTTTCAAAAGAGAAAAGAAATTGTTTGAAGCTTTCAATTCCTACTCTTTCAAGATTGTTTTTCAGTTGTGTTTGATTCTCTATATCACTCTACAACTGAAGTTTTCTCACCACACTTCATAGAGCCAAAAATCCTATACTCATTCTATAGTGAAGTTGTAATTGAAGTGAGAGTGTTTGTAAAAGAGTTTGAGAAATAGTGTAGTGATCTTGTTGTGATCACTTGGTTCTTGTATTCCTTTCCTTGTGGAGCAACCTCTTCGGTAGAGGTCCTTTGTACTTGGTGGAGCTCGGTGCTCGGTCTTCGGTAGACCAATTGTAAAGGCATCCTCGGTGGATAGTGGAAACCCTTCACGGAGGTGAAGGCGGGGACTAGAGCAAGTGTGCTCGAACCTCGAAACAAATCATCTTGTTTGCGATTGCCTTTGCGTTATTCTTGCTTTACATTTCTCTTGCTTTATATTGTCTTGAATTATTTGCTTGAGAACTAACCCTCTACTTGTGCAATCTTGTCTTGTTTACTTTACTTGCTATACTTGTTGTGTTACATTGTGTGCACTTCATTTCTCATCATCATACTTGGCATTGATCGATCACACCTCAATAACACGGTTGCATTGCGCACCTCTAACCCATATCTAGGGGAATTGGGAGGAAGGAGTTCAGAACCTCGCAAGGGGTATTCGGCTCTTAGTCGTGTTTTGAGAGATCGTTGCATCACTCATTTAATTAAAGTTTAAAAAGATCATTAGATTAGCATTCACACCTATTCACCCCCCCCTCTAGGTGTTTTTCATGAACCTATCAACTATGAAAAGATGCTTGAAGCCATGACTCAGGCTCAAACCACTCGTAATCGTGACATAGATATGATGGTCGAATCTCTACGTTCCCACCGTCCTGATGTCACTAACTATTCTGTTAGAGCCGAAGAGTCATGTAGTTTTGGAAATCAAGATTCCATTTCAGCACAACCATTTGAACTTACCCAAACTCCAAATGATATTGATAGTTTGGCTAGTTTTCCTTTTCCTGAAATAGAACTTGAAAATGATTATGATCATGAACCCCAACTTAGTGATTCAATTCTATTTCCTGATTCGATTATGACTCCGGTATCTTCACCTGACTTCAATCTTTTCCCAGAGTCAACATTGGATCCTATACCAATTCATAAAGAATTGAATCACCCATCTTTGAGGATCATGTTGAACTTGACCAACTTTACAATTTTAAAAATCCCATGGATAAATTGGCAAGTTCTCCATTTTTTTTATATTGAACTCAATGAGATATGTGACCTAGATTCTCACATATGTGATTCAGTTCAACTTTCTGAATCAATATTGACTCCTGTTTTATTACCAAACTTGAATAATATTCTAGAGTCAGTTTTGATTCCCCCACCTATCATTCCTGAACTGGAATCGCCCATATTAGGTCACATCCCATTGTTAGGAAATACATGTGGACTTGAGTTTCAACTTCTTGACTTGGACCCAATCCTGAACCCATTTCGACTCCTGAACCTTTACTTGACTTAAGTCACCTTCCTGAGTCGGTATTAGTTCCTGTCCTCCCTGAGTCCAAGTCAACCGTTCTATCATTTCATACTCCATTCTGGGACGAGGTGGTTGACATTTGACTCCGAAATTAGTTATGGAATATGGACATTAGATGGGGTTAATATTTAATAAAGATCCTTTATGGATACATCTTTTTAATGGGTTATATTAAAGATATTTCTGGTGGGTTCCTCCGAGACCCAAGAAAAGTTGATTGGGCCGCGTTTCGTGGACCAATCAGAGCACCACCGGAACCACCACCTTAAGGTAACACTTTCCTTCCCTGTCGTCTTTTTCATGCATCTATGCATTAATTCATACATTGAGGACAATGCATAAGATAGGTGTGGGGGAGGGTCTAACATAACTTTTTTTTCTTTAAAATAAAAAATTTAACATTTTTCTTTACTTTTAAAAACTTTTTGAAAAATAGAAACAATATTTGACTTATTTTTGTAAGAAATTAAGTTAATTTTAAGGAATAGAAAATCCAAATTAGGATTTCTTATACTTGGTCAAAATAAGATTATTTGTTTGATTTTTAGGGTTAGGAAGATAATTTGTCAAAGTAATTTGGTCTTGATCTTTACCTTGATGAAATATGCACACTTCATACACTTACACACTTAGGGTTCAAACACAAGATTCTTATGCCTTATAAAAATAAAAATAAAAAAATGATGAATAAGTCTAATTATTGATTAGCTAGGTGCTTTGACCTAAGCAAGCCTTAGTATTTATGCGAAAGATGATTAGATAAGTTTTGAGAAAAAATAAAAAATGAATAAATCTAATTATTGATTAGGTAGGTGCTTTGGCCTAAGCAAGCCTTAGTATTTATGTGAAAGATAATTAGATCCTCTGATTAAGCTGGGTGTTTGTGCCTAATAAAGCATAAGTATTCACGCCTAAAGGGATTCATATAATAAAATCCTTAGTTTTGTGACCTTATTTGCTCGAGTTCTTAAGTCCGTGGGGTGTTTTCTCACCCGGTGCCCTAAGACCGTTTGGTTTGGGAGTCATCGATTAGAGGCTCGTTATATGGGCAGATTAGAAAGCCTAATAGAACTAAGGAATATTATCAAAATAAAAAAAGAAAAAAAAGTATATATGTATAAATAAATAAGGCATAAGAGTTAGAGTAAATGAACCCTTAGTCAAAAATTTTCACAGTCACAAGTGCATATGACTTAGGGTAAAGTAATAGACTAGATGAGAAGTACAATTTGACTCCTTACTTTAATTGATAACAAATTTTTGAATAGAGACTAAGTTTAGGAATGAAAAATTCAGTTTTCGTATAACTTATAGATTGCTTAGATCTTACAATCATATTTCAAATATTTTTCTCTTTCAAAATGCTTTTCGAAAATACTAACTCTTTATTTCTCTTTCTTTATGGATTTTGTGGGTGCAATCCGCTGAAAACCCTCACGAGACAACACTCGTCCTCTAGGGGAAACCTAGAGGTTTAACGGCTTGTTGCACATGCTCAGTGCAATCGCGTGACCTGCGAAAGTGGTCTAATAATCCTTAGTATAGTTTAGTTGTTTTGCTCGAGGACGAGCAAAGATAGGTATGGGGGTGTGATTGTCGCTAATGTTGCATATTTAATATCATATGTCCATACTTATTATAGAATAAAAGCCTGCATTGTCCTAATTAGTTGTTTAATTTATTTGCAGGCCCAATCTTTAAGGAGTTGAAGAGAAATGACCCAAAGCCCACCAAAATTCTGAATTAAATCAGAATTAATTCGCACTCACTAAATCAGGGCAAAATCAAGAGGTTGAAATCGGTTGAGAAGAATCCTCTCAGGATCGATCGGTTAAAGCCAAGAATCCAAGGCCATTTCTTCAAAATCTCGGAGCCAAATTGCAATACCAACTCCAGATAAAGTCAGAGGGAGAAACCGGGGAGACCCACCAACAGGGTGTGGCCACCTGGCCACACCCTGGCCGCGGAAACGCGGCTTTTGCCGCGTTTCTGCGGCAATCTTGGGGAGTTAGGGGAGCGTTGCTCCCCCGACCTCCCCGGGATCTTGGTTGTTGGGTTTATGCCTATAAAAGGCCTGTACTTGCGCTGAAAATAGGACGAACATGTAGATTAGGATTTAGCCTAGTTTTAATACTTTGTAGTTTAGGTTTTTCTTTTCTTTCTATGTAATTTGTATGTAAGCTTAGGGTAGAAGAAGATTCATGTAAGTAAGAGAGAGAGAAAGGCTGACGTTGAGAGTGACACCGATGTACCCTCCTCCTTTCTTCCATTGTCTCTGCAATTAATAAAGGTAAAAGCTTCTTTTTATGTTCGTATTTTGTTTTGCTTTCTTCTTCCTCTTCTACTTTACCTGGTTGTATTTGTTGAGTTTACAAGTGAAATCCAAAGCAAGTATAACTAAGCTACGTGAGAGCCAGCGATAGTTCATGAAGACGTTCTCCTCTTCCAAGATCCGCATCACTTCGTTCTTTCTAGGCTTGACGATATAATGTGCACGGGGACTGAGCTCGAGCTTATGATCTATGCGTTGAACGCCTCCGAAGCAAAGGTAGAACATGCAACGGTTTCCAGGTAAGTCATCACTCAACCTAGGTAAGTATTCCTTCCTTTCTTTCCTTTCTCTCATTTCTGTAAATTATATCACCACCTCTTCCAACTCTTTCTTCTCCACTCACTCCATTTGTACATAGTCGCTTTTCTTGTTTTCTGATTTGTCCACCTTCTTCATCTTTCATTTTCTTCTTAACTTTAACTATAACTTTCTTTTTCATTTTTATAACTTTAAAAACAGAGAAGAACCTTCGCTTTCTTCTTAACGATTTCAATAAAACTGTAAAAGCTTCATCGCAAACCCTCCTTGTGGATCACGACCCGCATAGCCACTTGCTATAGCGAAAGAATTGAGCACTTGAACACTTCTTTCTTAAGTTCTATAATTCTGTATTTTGTGTGCAGGTTTTAGCCTCAATCAGCAGGTGGAGAGGACGAAGACCAAGAAAGTATTGCAGCGGGTGGAGGTTGATGCTACTCCACCATCTCCAGTTGATTTGGTATCAGTGAAGACTTCACCGAATGTGACACCAGGTGGAGATCATGTAGCCAGGGTTTGATATTAAACAGGTTGAAGACATTGTTGAGAATGTCAAATTGTGCAGCCATAGGAACCAAGATAAAACCACGAAAGTGGGTAAAAAAGCATGAATCTCAAGCTTGTGACCGCGACAAGCTCAAGTTGAAGGCCGTTATTCTCCATGACGGTAGTGATGGGATTCATATGACTGTTTGGTGGGAAAATTGAGGGTGTGTGTAAATTCTTTATTTGGTTGTAAAGAAAAATGACAACAGATCAATAATCCTTTTACAAGAGAGGAGCGATATTCAAGCTCAAATCTCCCCTTTGTTTAATGTCGGTTCTTGATGTGATGATGGAAAGTGAATCTTATTTTCTATTGACCGGGTGAATGTCAAGACCTCTTGAGAATCTTCTCTTTGGACGGTGGATGAAGTAACACAGTTTCTGTCCAACAAGAATCTCAAAGAGACTTTAGGTAAGAACAAACTTGAACTCAGCAAGTTGTTAGAAGAGTTGAACTCTCTCTCTTTTTAACTGGAGATCTTGGTCTTTCTATGGCTTATGACCGAGGTTCTTCTAACCAAAAATTTCTCCCGACCCCTCTTCTATAGCAAACTAGGTTATTTATAGAGGTTTCAGGGGGTAAAGTGTCCCCTAAAAACACTCCATATGGGGTTAACTCCCTCATTTCGTGGGCAGTAATTGACCCAATAATGAGGGCAGTTATAACCAAGACGCGGGCTTTGAGCTTCGTGTTTTGTCATTGAGGTAATGCTTGAGAAACGCGAACTTCAAGTGCCAACTTCAAGTTCTGCGTTAAGCTACATGTGAGACGCGGGCTTAGAACTCTGCGCCTAAGTATTGTATAAATAATTAGGACGCAGTTTCAAGCTCTGAGTCTTGACCATCGTGGTGAAACAGAGACGCGGTTTCGACCCTCGCGTCTTGGGACTGCGGTGATGCTGAGGCGCGACTTTCGAGGTCTACGTCTTGGTCAACAAATGATGTTGAGACGCGGGTTTCAACCCTCGCGTCTTGGTGCTGCGCTAGTGGCTATGATTAGCCTTACGTCTGAATTCTGGACCCTGCTTTCTGATGACTTATCCTTAGTGAACTTTTTGACAGTCTACAGAATTCCCTCCAAAGTTTTCGATATTTCGCGGTTGACTGGGATGGATTTTGAAATACTTTAGACTTTGGTCGAGTTCATAATTCTCATGATTAGACTAATAAAAATTTGAGATGCCCTGAGCTTGATTCTGTCTAGAATGTGGTCTTAGTGAGTGTACTGTAACCCTTTGAAGCCACCAAAGATGATCGTGGTGAGTTTCTAGATACGCAGTCCCGACCTCCTCAGTGCTCTAAGCTGTTTGTTGGTATACTGTTGAACCAAGTATAAACAGTCGTCTGCTTGTGTCAGTGTACTGTTGAACTGATTGCAAAAGAAAAGACTGAATGCAAGTCTTGTAGATGCAGGGGTCATGTTGCTCTAGAGACGGTCCTCACTCAGAGTGGGGACACATCTATTACTTTACTGAAGAAACACGACCTCTGGAGGACGCAACTTTGAAGTAAGACGCAACTTTATTCTGTTGACTAGACGCAGCTTTGGCCTTGCTGAAGAGACGCGACCTTTGAAGGGACGCGGCTTTGTTAAACGCGAGTCTCATGTTCTGGGAGCGTTACCACGTGTCCGGCAGAGTGGAGGGGGCATCCTTCCTTTAACGCGCGAAATTCGTGTCCATTTAGACGCATGCCACGTGTCGGCCGAGGATTAGGCTTCGAGACACGCGCCGCGTATCTCTGCGGATCACTGTGCCTATAAAAGACAACAGTCTTTCAAGAGTCATCATTAGACTCTTTTCTTCTTCGCCGAGCTTTATATCGAGGGTTAAGAAAAGCTTAAAGTTTTTTCCATTTCATCATCTTCAACACTAATTTCACGGTCGAAATGGCACCAAAGACCAACCTGCTTCCTTGTCCTCGAGCGCTGTTGCTCCAGAGATTCAAATGAGCGGTCCTTCCACGCAGGAGGCCCCCATTTCAGGTAGTAAACCATATGATCTAGTTTCCACCATTGAAAAGGTTTAAAAAGTTCTCTAACTCTTAAGTCTCTTTTGAATGTGCACCGCCAAGAGGCTCATGCCCGTGTTTGATTTTCAGACGCGGCCCTTGAATTTGGTAAGCAAGACGCGGGTTTGACGACCTCCGCGCCTCCGCTTCATTAATTTGAGTCCGTCTCTGTTTGTTGAATGCGGGCCTCGTTGAGCCCTGTGTTTTGAACTCAATACTCAGAATTTTTCTAAGTGTGGAAGGCTCAGACGCAGGCTTCATGTGATCCTCGCGTCTTTTAAGATCAGCGCTGGTTTCACTGATTCTCGCATCTGAGTCCGACACTTAAAAAAATTTCTAAGTTTTGGACTTTGAAATGTGGGCTTAATGCAAGCCTCACATTTTGTAATATCTCTATTTTGGGAAGCGGGGCGTGACAGGGTTTTTTTGGTATCAGAGCCAGTTTCGACATAAAACGAACTTGATTCTTACCGTAACTTGAACGAGTTATAATTACACTGCAATATACATATAGGATTCACACAACGATATTGAGTCCACTTGGAATTGACTGTCCTCTCTTTTAAATCCATCTCTTTGATCTTTCGATCTCTCTGATCACATCTCTCCTTTAAGTAATCTTGGTTCCATCTTGATTCCTATTTTCTTATCGATTCTATTTTCGATCTTGTCTTTTGGAATTGGTCACTCCATATTGAAGTCGGTAGCAGAGATCAGAGCACGCAGCGGAATCGTGGTGTCCCAGAGAAGCGACATGAAGCTTGTTTGTGTTCTCTCTTGAGTTTTGATTCTTTTATCATTCCCTGCCTTATTTGAAATTTCGAGGAAGAAATTTTTTATAAGGTGGGTAGAATGTAATATCTCTATTTGGGAAGCGGGGCGTGACACATTTTTTTTATTCTAGACGCAGATTTTGCTGATTTCTGCGTTTGGATTCACTCCTGCGTTTGAATTCCAAACACTTAGCCATTTTCTTTTAGGTCTCTGACTAAGTGTCGTCTTCATTGCAGTGCGATACTCTTCCAGCCCTTTGTCAAGAAGTGCCACTTTGGGCACGTAGGTGACACTGATCGTAATCTGATCTTTGTGCTCAAGAGGACTGCTCCTGTAACTACTGAAAAATCAAAGGAGCGGAAGGAGAGGATCACCAAGGCCAGTATGTTGATGCTCCGGGAGATTATTTCTGATGGCCTGTTTGAGTCGGATTCTCGTACTCTACTAAGGAAGCCTGGTTTCTTCTTTGGTGACGCCATTGAAAAGGATGATAGGATCCTGTACGACGGAGATTATAAGTGGCTCCGTCAGATAGGGGATATGAGGTTCTTTCTTCCCAATATGGAGAGAATGTATCCCTTGTCCTATCTTCAACATATGTCCGTTCATTGTATGATGGAGTGGGATCTTTCCCGTTTTGTCTCTAGCGTGTCTCTCGGCAGATTAGGTGCCAAAGAAGTATACTCTGCTAGCCATGGGAAAGATGTCTTCGATTTATTTTTCAAGTTAGTCAGGCCTGAATATCTGAAATGAGAAACCCCTCAGCTTGCCGCCACCTTCATCAATTAGTTTTTGAAAGTTGGGAGTGATTTTCCCGTTGACTTTCATCCGCTCGGGTGGGTCCATTCTACCGACAAATCATGGTGGGGTAGAATGGTTGGATTTATTCTTGTCAAGCTCGGGGCTCTGCTGCAACAGGTGGGTTATACCATTCGGTTAGCGCTGTATAGTATGGCCTCCCGCAAAGTTCCTACATTTTTTATGGCATCTTGGAACATTATAATCCTCTAACAGACACATTTTTTACCCCAGTCAGAGAGATGGGACTCGTTCTTCATGAGCTATATGAAGTCTCAGGGTTAGTTATGGGAGATGCCCCTTATGAAGAATACTTCCTGACTTCTGAGGAGCTTCACCTCTTGAGGAAAGAGGACCCTCAACTATACGAGACCTACTAGGAAGTGTTGTGCCACTTTCATATCTGCGGGCAGATATTCTCCTGGACGAACAGAGGTGCCAAGCAGATGTCCTAGGCGAGCTATCTGTTCAATGACATAAATGAAATGGATAGCTCAGTGGCTAGTCTGTCTCCTTGCGCCGACGAGAAAATTACCGAGAGATTAATGCCTCTACAAGCTCTTACACCACCGAGTCGAACAAGACACTTTCAGACCTAATACGATTTTTGAAAGTTTTCATCGCCAGGCCCGAGTTCCCATTTCTGACTGGGCTCTATTGGCGGGCTTCCTCATGCTGTGGCTGAAGCGTTGTGTGGTGCCAACGCTGACCTATGAAGTAATCATTGCCGATGTGGTGTATCCGGTGGTCTTGCTTGCCTACGAGAACTATATCGCTCTTCTTCCAGCGATGGTAGCTGGAATTTAGAGTGGATTACAGGCTCTGGTCAATAGCCTGTGCCAAGTGGAGGCCATTATAGACTCCCAGGGCAGGCCGGTGTAAGATTCAGAGGGAAGGCCGGAAGTGAAGACCTCTAACCCTAGGATTGAGCTTCCATATACGTACTTGATGCCCGGTACATTATGCATCGCCCTTCACTGATGACGGCGGTGCCTTCCTCTGAAGGCTTTATTCCCTTCGTGTAGAGGCTGGAGAATTCGAGCTGGTCCCATTACTACATGTTCTATGTTCGGAATTCCATTCTGAACAGTTCAAATTACCAGCTCGACCGCTGCTTCCCCGAGATAAGTTTGCCGACCTTGCGGGACCAGATGACTTCACAAGGCTACCATCAGGAGTCTTCTGGTGGCTGATCAATATTCGGCCTGGATCTCTGATCTTCCGGCTAGGAGTACGTGCCCAGTCGTTTTGCTCGGCAGTTCGGCTATGATCAACTATATGTCGACAACCCTAATTCTGGCCTCTGCTTCAGTGAAAACTTATTTGAAGGTGCTCGGGCGTGGTACTACAGCGTAGCTGGAGGGACAAAGTTGTTTTCAGCCTGCCTCACAAGACGCCCAATTGTCATACCAGCCTTAGTTTCTGCACGTGGTACTTCCTTGCTAGTAGGTTGTCTGGTTTTGGAATAAATTTCTCTTGCATCAAAAGAATCAAGGCGTCTTACAAAGCCAAGTTAGAGTCCAACAAACGTGTGCAAGGTATGAACGAATATCAGAAAGCTGAGAGGGAAACAGGAGGGGAAGCAAGGATGGAGCCAAGGACAGTAGCACCTAAGGGGCAACCCACTAAAAAGAGTTGGCAGGCCGTGGTTAAACGTTCCCGCGGCTCCGCTTCTAAGGTGAGCCTATCCCGAAGAAGGCCAGGAGGGAATTTGTGGCTGAAGTTTCGATGCCCAAAGTAGTTCCTCCTGGTGTTGAGGAGCAGGGGAAGAAGAAAAAAGGAGGGGGCAGTCCCAATCCTTCTCTCCCGAGGTCTGCACAGCAGGGGTCCCGTGGTCCTAGAGGAAGGAGAGCTCACGGTGAACCTACAATGGCTGAAGAGGTCGAGCGACCTGAAGTTGACTTGGTGAGGAAGGATGACATTGAAATTCCGGGAGTCTCAACTCAGCCTGGACTTTCTTTAGCTCATGGGATAAGGGTGGAGGAGCAGCAGCCTGGGTCTCCCAGTGTATTGATTTCCACCTCGCGGGTTATCGAACCCAGCCCTACTACCGGGGTATTCAGTGGTAAAGCTTCGATGTCACGCCCCGCTTCCCAAAATACAGAATTCAGGTACGTGACGATGGCCAGCAGATACTCACAAAGAGTGAAATCTCTTCTATGAGTATCTTAGACTGTCAATAACAAGCAGGATAGCACACATATATGCACATACAACCAAGCACAGGGATAAAATCATATATATGAAAAACTGAATCATAAACAATAGCATCCACTATATCCGAATAAAAAAGTAAAGAAGAAAACTGAACTCACCGGAGAACAATGAAACCAGAACATGATCTACGAACAACTCTCTATACCAGTTTCCTGATCTAAATACTGAAAAATAATATAAAGGTCCGTCAGAAGCGGACTAGCAAGAGTACACGAAGCAAGAAATAGAGAATATGAAATGTAGTAACAGTAAGTAGGATATAAGAACAATATGTTTGGAAATATCAAGAACTGAATTTTATAACAGTAACAGGAATAATCAGAAGATAGATCATGTACAATAAGATCATGCATGCATGGTGTGACATGTATATAATGAACATGAGACGTCCTGGACAAGCAACTGTCGTGTAACATAATCATAAGATCACAGAAACTCGAGATCACAAGATAAAATAACATGGTATGTCCAGGAATGTCATGTAGTCAAGACTATGCATGTCACATGAGTCTCAAGTGTGAGTATCTCAAAAATACGTGTTAGGAAATAGATCACTAAGACAATGCAGGATATGATGCAAGTGCATATATCTATCATGTTTTTATTATCCTAACTAATGCAACCATCATGTACCCCATCCCACAGAATAACTGCGTATCAAACAAGTGATGCGTTAGTGGATCCTGATAGCAGGGAGAAACAGTTCACTGTACTCAGGTATCTTGTAACATGTAATAACAGGAGCGCACATAAATAACAAGATCATGTGTGGCATCCAAACCCATAAGGGTCGCCTTCCAAGCACACCTCCCTGGATTTCCCCTGCTACAGTCTCCCCCATAACCCCGACTTGATTAATTTTATTAATTAATGCAAATGCAAACAGTGTATTACTCAGCATTACAGGATCATGAATCGGTATCAAGAATATCAGCATTAGATGGTGAACACAACGTGTATCAAAATCACGGGACGATGTAGACAGTGACAATATCAAGTGATAAATATAAAGTTGTGCAAGTGATACCAAATACATGCAAAGTAGTGCAAGTGATGACAGTATCATGTAATCTAAATGTCAAAGTAAAACGGTCAGGATCATGTGAACATAATCCAATAAGATATCCTCGAATAATTACTCAGAATATAATGGTTAATTTCCTTGATTAATTTTCAGTAATATCAGGATCATAATATCAATCGATATTCAATCTTTAACTATCAGTCTTTCTTCATTATTATCAAGTTAACCTCAGATTCAGATCAAAGTATTTATCATGATCAGTGTAGATTTCATTGCCAATACATCAGTCTATTACATACAAGTAATCATGTTAATTTAAGTTGGATGCATGTATGTACATGAACAAGATGAGAATACGATATGTAAGGCAATGTAACATGATCACGAAACGGTACGGTAATAATATCAAGAATACAAGAATAATTAGTCATATAATCGGAAGAGAAAAGCTGATATGTACATATGATCACAGGATAGTGTTGATGATCATACGATATGATAACCATGATTTATAATTAAGAGGCAGAATTAAGATCAAGACGAAAGTCAACGAGAAGAGAATCGCGTACACTTGCCTGATGTCGTTGGAGTCTGAATTCCCGTAACTGCAACCAGCTCTGGGTAAAATTCGCGGCCTAAATATTGCGTGAATTAATTAGAGACATGACATGTTCTTATTCAGTGATAAGTTAAGTGATAATGTATTTTTTACTATTTATTATAATTTTGGTTGGTTAATTTTCCAAATAATTCATTTCTGAATTTATAGCAACTATTTTAAACATATATTTTCATAATAAAATACATGCATAAAATAAAAAATTGATGTATAATATTTACATATTACTGAATTATGAATTTCATATTTTTTGTGCTATTTAGAAATTTATTGGTCATTTTTAATAAATTACC
>JAVJIF010027855.1:0-51595 GCA_038442645.1 Agave tequilana
AATAGGTGTGATTGCTAATCTTAAAAATTTAACTCTCTAAATGCGGAACCTAAAACAAGTGAGGCTCAACTTAGTACAATTCAACAAGTGTAGCCGAATTCCTCTTGTGAGGCTCTGGACTAAACTCCTCTTGATTCCCTTGATATGGGTTGAGGCGCTATGTGAAGCTCTTGTTGGATGAGTACGGGATTGGCACACACAAGTATGAAATGGATGATATGAAGAATGATGCAAACACAATGATATATGGCAAGAATTACAAGCAAGCAAATAGTAGCACAAGAGAATAAACAATATCACAAGTATGCAATAGAAAGCAATAAGGAGCTATTGAAAAGTAAAGTAAGAATTAGACGCAAAGGCAATCGCAAACAAAGTGATTTGTTCGAGGTTCGAGCCACCGCTCTACTCCCGCCTTCACCTCCGTGAAGGGTTTCCACTATCCACCGAGGACGCCTTTACAATATGGTCTACCGAAGACGAGCACCGAGCTCCACCGAGTACAAAGGACCTCTACCGAAGAGGTTGCTCCACAAGGAAAGGATTACAAGAACTAAGTGATCACAACAAGATCACTACACTTTTTCTCAAACTCTTTTACAAACACTCTCACTTCAATTACAACTTCACTATAGAATGGAGTATAGGATTTTTGGCTCTATGAAGTGTGGTGAGAAAAACTTCAGTTGTAGAGTGATATTAGTAATCAAACACAACTGAAAAACAAGCTCAAAAAGAATTGGAATGAAAGCTTTAAACTCTTTCTTTTCTCTTTTGAAAAACAACACAAACTTGAGGATTTTTCTTGGTAATATGCAAGAGAGACTTCTCCTCTATTTATAGGGTTGAAAAATAGGTTAAAAACAATTTCTTTACACCTAATTTGATCTGCAAAAGCTCCCCAAAACAACTCTCCAAAAATCTGTTAAAGCTGAAAACAAAACAGTTTTTCAGAATAGCCCAAAGAGGAAAGAGCCGTTAGGCTATAGCAGGCTTGGCGGTCGACCGGTCCGGTCGACCGCAAGGCCAGCTGCAAAGAGCCGTTGGCTCTCGGTCGACCGGTCCGGTCGACCGTCCCAAAAGAGGAAACACAGTTTCCTTCTTCCGGTCGACCGGTCGGTCGACCGAAACAAACTGTGAGCAATTTGCTCTCCGTCGGTCGACCGGTCGGTCGACCGACAGACATGCACAGACAGTGCATGTCCAGACACATCGCCGGTCGACCGGGCCGGTCGGCCGGAGTTGCCTGAAACTGAAAACTGGGCTGGTTTTGAGTTAGAAAAATTTTGAGAAATATTTTAAAAATACATATAGTTAAGTATTATGCAGAAAATAGTTTATACACATGTTTTATACAAGATTTTCAAGATATAAAGCTTTTGGTACATGTATATATAAACTAAGGCATAAAACTTAGAAATAACCATTTTCAAAACATAGGAAATATATGAAACAAGTGTGTGTGCAAATCCTAGAGCCAAATAACCAAGACTCAAACTTTAACATTCTATTCTTACAATGATTCTATGGACTTCAAGATCTTCAATAGGCTTCTTCATATAATCTTCAACACTTGTTCCTTGAGCCCAATTGGAGTTGACTTGAGTCCAAATCCTTGTATTAGTGAGAGAAGACTTCTAGAATGAATAGAAATCTGAAACACACTTAAACAACAAATGTTATTAGTACATATAATAATATGTTTTGTAATCATCAAAATACACTAATCATGGGTGATTGTAACCTTGGGCCAACAGAATTATGCTCTCATTGAGAAATAAGTCAAATTTGTGGTGTACAAACTCAAGGGAGGAGCAGCCTCATAGTGGAAACAATTGCAAATCTTACGAAGGCGTCAAGAAAAGCAATCTTTGATGATATGGAGGGGCATGAAGTAACTCTTACATGATTGATTCATTCATGACTATCAACAAATCCTCTACAATTAATTTGAGCAATACAGGTAAGGTACAAGGACTGTGACAACATACACGGAGGAGTTCTATCACCTCGCATCGCTGTGTAATTTATCACTAACGGAGAAGCAGCAGACTGCAAAGTACATTCACGGGTTAAAATACCCCATCCAAGGGTGTGTGACCCTTCAAGACTTATACTCTGTTGACAAATCCCAAAACAAGGCCATGAAGGTTGAAAGGTTACAAAATAAGGCCTTACCTTGAAGAACACAGCAGAAAGGACATCCGATGGCACAAGAACTCGGCATGGTTCCACGTCGAGCGAACGCCTCTAGCCCGTAAAGTGATTGACGCCCCCCTCCAATAAACCAGACGATGGTATCTGCTCCCACTATAAAGGGTAAGGAGAATCCATATGCCAAGCCGAGAGGTGGCAAGTACAGGTGTGGCAAACTCGAACATAGGTCCAATAAGTGCCCGAAGAGGAGGCCCGTCAACATGACAGACTATGAGGACGAAGACGAGGTGTTGATCGAGACTGAGCAAAAGATTCAGATTTTGTCGAAGAAGGAGAAGCAGCCATGTGATCCAGCGGGTTGCTATGTAACCAAAAGAATCTGACACCACACAAAGGCATCAAATTTTCTGCTCAAGGTTTTCAGTAAAGAACAAGGTTGCAATCTCATCATCGACAACGACAGTTGTGAAAACATTATTTCTACCGCATTGGTGGACTATTTGAAGTTAGAGACAGAGCCACATCCTCACCATGCACCATTGGGTGGATCAAGAAGAGCCCCTGCTCCGGTAATGAATCTTTGTCATGTCCCAGTTTCAATTGACAAGTTTTATCAAGATTCGGTTACTTGTGATGTTGTTGATATGGATACATGTTACATATTATTGGGACGTCCATGGACATGACGTCGATGCTACCTATCGAGGCAAGAGGAACATTTACATGTTCACTTGGAGGGGTAAAAGAGTTGCCATAAAACCAATACCTTCACACCCAAGTCGATTAAAGGAGGAGATCTAAAGTTCATATCCTATGCAACGAGGTGAGTTATTGGTGGAGTCCAAAGAGACAAAGTAACAATTTGCTTTGGTAGTCAAAGAAGAAGTTGGCCCAGCAATTAAAGTGATGAACCAATGCTGAAAAATTTCAAAGAATAATTCATGACGAGCTTCCAGACGTACTGCCACCCATGAGGGATATCCAGCATCACATTGATATGATCCCCTGAGCAAGTCTACCTAACTCCCACACTACCGAATGAATCCAAAAGAGAGTAAAGTTTTAAGGAAAAAGGTCTTATAGCTAATTCAGAAGGGACACATTAGAGAAAATATGAGTCCATGTGCAGTATCAGCTCTTTGACACCAAAGAAGGATGATAGTTGGCGCATGTCCGTAGACAATCGAGTCATCAACAAGATCACTATCCGATATCAATTCTCGATACCTTGCCTTGATGATATGTTGGATCAATTAGGAGGGTCTTACATGTTTTCGAAGATTGATTTGAGAAGCAGCTACCATTAGATTCGCATTAGGTTGAGAGATGAATGGAAGATGGTGTTCAAGACTCCGAAAGGACTGTATGAGTGATTTCTCATGTCTTTTGAATTATCTAATGCATTAAGCACTTTCATGAGGGTGATGAACTAAGTGCTTAAACCTTCTTGGGCAAGTTTGTGGTTGTCTACTTTGATGACAAACTTATCTAGACGAGCATTTTTTTAGTATCTACAGGAAGTGTTCACCGTTCTTCAAGCAATTAGTTGTACATCAACTTAAAGAAGTGAAACTTGTTGACTACAAGCCTGATATTCATAAGATTCGTCATCAGTTCGCAAGGGATCCATGTGGACGAAGAGAAGGTGAGGGCAATCTATGATTAGCCTGCACCAGAGAGTGCTACTGAACTAAGGATCTTTCATAGCTTAGCCACTTTCTACAGCGATTCATCCGCAATTTCAGTACCTTAGTAGCGTCTATGACAGACTGTTTGAAGAAGAAAGATCCCTTGTTTGGACTTACGAAGCTGAAAGAGCGTTTGCACTCATCAAGGAGAAGCTTACAAAACGCCTCTGTCTTAGCTTTTTCAAATTTCGAGAAGGTTTTCGAGTTAGAGAGTGACGCTTGCGGAGTAGGCATTGGAGCAATACTCTCACAGAAAAAGAGACTTATTACCTTCCTCATTGAAAAGTTAAATGAGGCGCGATAAAAGTGGTCTACATATGAACAGGAGTTATATGTAGTGTACCATTTATTGAAGTCATGGAAGAGCTATCCTATAGCTAGTGACTTCGTGCTATTTTTGGATCATCAATCACTCTAACACTTCAAGAAACAAAAGCATATAAATAAGATGCATGTAAGGTGGGCAGCCTAATTTGAGAAATTCAATTTTGTGATCCATCACAAATCTAGAGTAGATAACAAAGTTCCTGATGTTTTGAGTAAAAGAGTGTGTTGTTGATCTCATTATAAAGTGAAATCATTGGGTTTGAATGTTAGAAGGAGCTATACAAAGAGGACGAAAACTTTGCTGAAATCTGGGAGAAGTGTTCGTCACGATAGCCTGCACAAGATTTTCATATCTTAGATTGATTTCTTTCAAAGAAAATCAGTTATGTGTACCAAGAACTTCATTGAGAGAGAAAGTTATTAGAGACTTGCATGGAGGTAGGCTGGCAGGACATCTTGGAAGAGACAAGACGATGAAAAGTCTTGAAGAAAAATACTACTGACCTCAACTGGGTAAGGATGTGACTATAATTATGAAAAGCTGCCCAGTGTGTCAAGTCGCTAAATGCTAAGCTCAAAATACGGGCTTGTATACACCTTTGCCTGTCCGAAGGATATTTGGGAAGACTTGAGTATGGATTTTGTGTTAAGACTTCCTCGCACACAAAATATCTTCGTGATAGTTGATCGATTCTCTAAAATGACACACTTTGTTTCTTACGGAAAGATATCTGATGCACCGCATGTGGCCAAATTATTTTTCAAGAGATAGTAAGACTGCATGGTGTGTCGAGTTTATTATTTCAGATCGAGACAACAAGTTCTTAGTAACATTTTGGACTACCCTATGGAGAAATTTGACATATCTTTAAAGTATAGTAGCACGACATACCGGCAAACCGATGGCCAAATACAAGCTGTTAATCGCACCTAGGCAACTTATTGAGGAGCATAGTGGAGACAGATCAAGAGCATGCGATCAAGCTTTATCTCAATTAGAGTTTGTTTACAATAGCGCAATCAACAGCTCAACTAGTATGCCATCTTTTTCTATTGTCTATGGAAGATATCTCATCATCTCCTAGACTGGCTAAATTGCCTATTGACAAGAAATTCAGTAATGTAGTCAGTGCTATTGCTGAGCAAGCAATAGTGTTCAAAAGAAGGTTCGAAAAAGGTTGGAGAAATCCAATGCAAGATACAAAGCCATTGCTGACAAAAAGAGAAGAGAAAAGATCTTCGAGAAAGTAGATATGGTGATGGTATACTTAAGAAAAAAAGAATCTATACTGGATCGTACAATAAGTCGAAAAAAGAAGTATGATCCGTTCCAAATCATGAAGAAGAAAATCAATGACAATGCCTATGTTGTAGATTTTCAAGCGATATGACGATGTTAAAGACATTTAATGTGGGAGATCTCTATGATTATCACCCACTCGAGCAGCTATATCCAGATAATAACTCAAGGGCGAGTTCTTTTGAAGAGTGAGGGACAGATGTAGGAGATCAAGAAAGAAAGCTAACAGCACGTAACCTGTCGACAACATTTTTGGCCTGTTGATAGGTAACTTGACCTGTCAACAACACCTCAAAAGGCCTGTAGATAGGCTTTTACAGTAAGTCGATGGATTACATACCTGTCGACAGTTGAAGGGAGCTGTCGACATGCCTTTTACGTATCAGTGTTTCTGATTCTGTTTAAGAGTTATTTTCTACGTCCGTTTTGGAATACAATTTATTTTGTTTCTGTTTCTTTACTAATTAGAGAAGTACTCATTTTTATTTGCCACTGTATCTAGGTTTATATGAATCAACTTTTAATTAATAAACTTTTGAGTTTTTCTTTACTCGTGGATTCGAGTTGTTCCTTTTAGCTTGCTAATTCGGGTCATTTTTGCTCATGGATTCGAATAGTTACTCTATTTGAAGGTTCTTCAGGGTTCGTTAGTCCTCGAACGAGAT
Organism: Agave tequilana; assembly: GCA_038442645.1. Lineage (NCBI taxonomy): Eukaryota > Viridiplantae > Streptophyta > Magnoliopsida > Asparagales > Asparagaceae > Agave > Agave tequilana. The sequence continues at coordinate 6,138 of JAVJIF010027855.1, forward strand.
CTAACCCGTGTCGTTGTCTTCTTTGCTTCCCCATCTGCGTTAGGGAGAGACGGGTCGGGTCGGCTTGCAATCCTCCGGTCACCGGAAACCCCACACGGATTCATCGGAGGAGTTAATAGTTGACCAATTATAACCTGAACTTGACATGTCGCTCGTAAAATTGCCACATTAAGATGTTATGTACGTATTGCATTGTGTAGTTTGCCTTGCCAAATACACTCCCCTTTCAAATGATACACAACAAGTACAAAATGATACATACACAGTCAGTCTCTCTCTCTCTCTCTCTCTCTCTCTCTCTCTGCTGTGATCTTTTATCTTGTTTCTATTCCGTGAAAAAGCACCTGCCTTTTGTTCCTTCACATTCACAACAAACAAAATATAAATAAAACATAAGAAACAAAGTAAATAAATTCAAACTTTGAAAGTAGATCAAAATCATCCCAAAATCACTTAAAAAACCATCATATTCACGAGTTGCTAATTTTATCGAAATATTAGAATTAATTTATGCTTGGACTAAATGTTTGAGAATTCACATTAATCCCTAGTTCTTACACTCTTTTCTCCCTGGTTTCAATAAATTTTTCTTCTTAAATTAGATTTGGATTTCGAAATGTTTTGATTATGTTTTAATAAAAATTTCACGTGCAATACACGGACCGTTGACGATGTTGACCGTTAGACATCAATAACCGATTTCGATTTTGTCATCTTATCAAAAAAATACAAATAGCGGATACGATTTTTTTAGGACAGTTGTCAAAAATCAGAATCTGTTATGATGGAAAAAATAACTAACCAACAGGCTTCTCGAGGTTAGAGCACTTCCACTGCTCTTCTCTTTTGGGCCAATTTGGTTGACGGTGGAAGCGAGGAAGTAAGGAAGTGAGGAATTGGTAATAGTTCCCTTTAGAACTTAGGAATTGGTTAGTAAGTTTTTCGGTATTTGGATGTTATTAAGAAGTGTGATTGGAAAAATGTTATGTCTTTTTCGGTGTTTGGATGGTAATGTGAAAGTGAAAGTGGAAAAGTTGACCCAAAGTTGACCGCAAAATAATATTAAAATAAAAATTTAAAATTAATAAAGAAAAATAAAAAATAGACTGTAATTAGAATGCAAGTGAGATTTACATGATAAAAAAATTAACTGTTTTGTGCTACAACTTATTATAAATGAGATTTACATGATCACAAAATTAACTGTAGCACTTTGGAAGTGAGGAAATGGTTGTGTAAAAGAGAAAAGAGAGAGAGAGAAAAGGAGTTTTCTTATTCCTTTTCCGGTGTTTGAATAGATAGGAAGTAAGCAATTATACTTCCTCATTTCCTTACTTCCGCCCACTTCTTGCATCCAAACACTTGTTCGGGGGCGCAGCAGTGGAGCTCACATAATTTTTACAAAAACCTCCTCATCAACAGCGAGTCTCATGCTCCCGGCCCGGCTCAAGCTCAGATAAGATTTGTCCACTCAGTATTTTTTTGCATTAAATCACCGCTGTGCATTTTGCCTAGACACAGTAATGAAAATGCTCTTAGAGAATCAAAATTCTATCAATAACAAGTACATTGCTAGTAATTATTTTTGTCTTTTCTTTTTCTTTCTCTTAATTTCTAATTATTACCAAATTGAACTGAGCGTCTCGCAATCCACCATCTCTTGAAATTGTAACTTATTTTGGAGGAAGAGGAAAGGAAGAGAGATTACAAAAGAATAATTAGCACAAATTAACAAATTAATTATTTGCTAAACATATTATTAATATTATTTAATATTATTATAATTATTATTACTTTATTCATATTTCGGCCCTTTTACAGTCATTTTCCAAAAACGATACTGTTACAAGTGACTAACTCTACTAAATATTAATTTTACACCTCCTCCCCCCACAAAATAAGTAAGTGCGTAAAAAAATTGCAAAATTTACTTTTACAGTTTGGACCTTTTTGTAAAAAGTTTCAAGATCTGGCAACGGCCTCCGCCAGCTTCCCAATCTTGATCCTGATCTCCGCCGGTAACCTCACCTCCGGCCTCGTCTTCCCCTTTCTCTCCAGCCTGAAATCGAACCCGAGCACGTCGGAGACCTCCTCGGAGCTCCATCCCGCTCTCCTCAGGGAGTCCGAGCACCGGTCCGCCTTCAGCAGCAGCGCGTCCAGCACCGCCTGCCCGTCCACCGCCAGATCGGCCATCTCCGACGCCGCCGACGCCGTCACCTCCACCATCTCGGTCACCTCGGTCTCCCCCCACCCGCCATTTTTGAGCACGGATCCGATCCGGTCCAGGTACTCTCTCAGCCACTCCGGCGGCGGCTTCACCATCCGGATCTCGACGAACCGCTCCGGGTCGGAGGTGGAGGAGGAGCTCCGCCTCTTGCGGTCGCAGGCGGCGGCGTCGGACCAGAACTCGACCCAGCGAGGGTTGACCTTGGGGATGTCGAGGGGGAGGGAGACGGAGCGGTGGTGGTGGTGGGGGCCGGGAGAGGCGGAGCGGAGGAAGCTGCAGAAGAAGTCGGCGAGGTCGAGGCCGCAGAGGGTGATCTGCTGGTCGTCGACGAAGAAGACGGGGTTGCCGGCGAGAGGGGGAGGGAGGGAAGGTAGCAGCGGTGGAAGATGGGGATGAGGAGCGGGGCACGGCGGAGGGAGGCCCGGGCGCGGCGGAGGGCGTCGGAGGGGTCGGAGGGGCGGGGCCCCCAGGAGCGGGGCCAGAATGAGGTGCGGGCGATCTGGAGGGAGACGGCGGCGGCGGGGAGGTCGAGGGAGGGGCGGAGGGAGGAGGGGAGTGGGCCCCGCCAGTTGGGGAAGCCGGGGCCCACGGGGAGGGAGAGGGAGAGGAGGGCGCGGAGGTCCGGGGGGAATGTGAAGGCGAACTCGGCCTCGACGCGGGCCAGCTCCGCCTCGGAGAGGCCAGGTGAGAGGGGGACGCCGGAGGAGGCGAGGGAGGAGGCGAGGGAGGAGGCGAGGGGGGCGAAGGAGTGGAGGCCGGCGACGCGGGCGGTGGTGGAGGGGTGAGCTTTGGATGAGGCGCGGGTGGAGAGGCGGCGGAGGCCGGCGGCGTGGGAGGGGGTCAGCCCGGGGGCGTGCGGCGGTCCACGTCGACCATCGGTTTTGGTTTGAAAACAGAGAAGATGCAAGAGAAGGAGAGATTTTTGGTCTGAGAGGAGGGAGGTTGAAGGAATGGGGTTTAAATTTATAAATATATTTGCAGGGGAAATTGAGGTGTGGGGGCCACCGTGAGATCTCGGTTGGGTATTTGTTTTTGCTTTTTTGGGCTTTGGATTCCAGAGAGAGAGAGAGAGAGCGGTGACTCCACAACATAATAACACGGAAATTTTCACTCTCACCACACTTCCCGCTGGTAGATCAGAAAACATGGCAACATGCCAACATTTCCTTCAGGGATCAGAAAACATGGCAACATTTCCTTCAGCCTTTGGAAACACAGTTTTAAGCAGGGAGATAGTCGGTCCTATCTCGTAATTCGTGTGTTACTCCGTTTAACAGTGGATTTTCTCCTGTTGATGTCCCACCTACAAGTCAGAAACTGGGCGGTCGAACCACGTAAATATCGTGTCTTACTTTTCTTGTGATTGTGATGTCGACACGTCGAATGATCTGTTGGAATTGAAGAGTATAAAGGTGAATCTTCGAGTTGAATTATGGCAAGATCCGTTGATCGAATCAACCGGATGATGGTTGGAGTGTGTTCTACTTCCATTGGTGATGAACGTGGTATATTCACATGTTCAATTCCGACTTCGAATGAATGAGATATTCAAGTCCAAAGATTGCCTAATTCAAAGCCAAAAAGGGACTAAAGTTAGCTACAAGCATTTAGTCCCACATTGGCCATGTGATGGAAGCTTATGGGGTATAAATAGAGGAAAATGAGAACAAAGGGTGTGCCCTTTGGGTACTTGGAGTTTTCGCGCGCGAAAAGGAGGGAACTATGCACGTACATACGTACGTGCGCGCACGCGCGCCGCCGCTGGCGGCGGCCGGCCAACGCCGGTGTCGGGCTCGGGCCCGGGTCCGGGTCCGTGGCTCGAGCCTGGGCCAGGGCCTGGGCTGAGTTCCCTACCTGGTTCTTTTTGAATCAGGGTCCGTAGGTCCAGCCCGCCCGCGAATGGATTCGAACCACCCGCCAACGGGTGTCCGCGCGAACGGATCCGAACCGTTCGAGAATTTTGGCGGACGAGAATGCCCTTCCGGAGCGCTATAAATAGCGCTCCAGAATTCCATTCTCAGACACACCAACTCCAAGAAAATCTCTCTCTCTCTACAGTTTTGAATTGAATTCTGAACTGGGCTCCAGCGAAGTGGGAATCCACGACTTCCAGAGCGACTTCCAGCGAAGTGGGAATCCACGACTTCCAGAGTGAAGTGGGAATCCGAAGCACCTTCCTAAAGGAGATTCTACCAAATTCTTCAACCTTCCTACATCCTTAACAGTGGGTGTTCCTCCAAAAGAGTAAGACAAATATTCATTTGAAATTTGTCATTATACCGCTGCTTTGCTAATCCTGTGTAGGTACTGGTTGACTACGGTTCGACCGTACGGTAATTTGGTAGTGCTATCCAAATACCGTGAAGAAGTGTTGTATCTTGGGAGACCAGCGTCCATTATCCCGTTAGCACCGGTGCGGGGGACGTAATTGTCTTAAGGAGATTCGCTCTAAGCGTACCTCACTTCAAATACTGTATAAGTGACTAAGTCCTTTATACAGGGGATATACTTTACAGTATATCGAGACTGACTTGGATTCAGTCTAATTGGTGCTTAAACCAAGGAAGAAAATTGAAAGGTGGTTCTTAAATTAAGGAACGTTCTATTGAACGGAAAACCTCCCACCTGATATTTGCCGACCTGGCCAATTAGATTGTTGATATCTCAGTGATCTTGATTAGTTGTCAGATTGATTCTTGTTAAGCAGGATACGCAACAATCTTAAGACAATTATCGTTTCTTACTTCTGTTCTGCTTGAACTTGCAGAAAAAAAATGTCTGAGACAAATCAAGATAGTACAAGCAAGGCAACAAACATACCGCTCCAAGGTTTGATGCCTACTCCACTTCCTAACCCGAAGCCGGAGAAGCCAGGAAAGTTTGATGGCACAGAGTTCAAGAGGTGGCAACAGAAGATGCTCTTCTACTTGACCATTCTTCATCTGGCCAAATTCCTGCGGAGGATCCACCAGAACCCGGAACTGATCGGGACTCAGTCCTTGCAGTAGATGCTTGGACACAAGGTGACTTCCTTTGCCGAAATTATGTTCTTAATGGACTGGATGACTCTCTTTATAATGTCTACAGTCCTATCACTACGGCAAAGAAGTTATGGGCCAGTCTTGACAAAAAGTACAAGACTGAAGATGCTGGTACCAAGAAGTTCGTCGTTGGACGATTTCTGGAGTACAAAATGGTGGATAGCAAGACTGTCATCAGTCAGGTGCAAGAGTTCCAACTTATCTTGCACGAGATAGAGGCCGAAGGTATGATTCTTCCTGAAACTTTTCAGGTTGCAACCATCGTGGAGAAACTCCCCCCAGCGTGGAGAGACTTCAAGAACTACCTGAAGCACAAGCGAAAGGAGCTAAAGTTGGAGGATCTCATTGTGAGGCTTCGTATAGAGGAGGACAACCGCAAGTCCGAGAAAAGGACCAGCAAGAACTCCTACGAAGCAAAAGCTAATGTGATCGAGGACTCAAAGGGGAAAGCGTCTACTTCCAAAGGCTTGAAGCGGAAGAAGACATCCCAGGGGTACAAAGGCAAGGCCCAAGACGGCAAAAGCATGCGCTTCAAAGGAACCTACTACATCTGCAACAAAGAAGGGCATAAGGCCAATGAATGTCGCAGCCGTCTAAAGAAGAACAAGAAGAGCCACCCACAGGCGAACATGACCAACCATGATCACCAAGTCTTTCAGCTGTGGTGTCAGAAGTGAATCTGACAACCAATAACAAAGATTGGTGGGTAGACACGGGAGCTACCCGACACATCTGCTCGGAGAAATTATTATTCTCAGAATATCAAAGGCTAGAGCAAGATGAACAGCTATTCATGGGTAATTCAACTTCCTCAAAGGTTGAAGGAAAGGGAAAGGTCATCCTGAAATGGACATCGGGGAAAGAGCTTACTCTTAACGATGTCCTTCATGTTCCAGACATCCGCAAGAATTTGATCTCCGGATCAATACTTAGTAAGAAAGGATTTAGAATTGTATTTGAATCTGACAAATTTGTACTTACTAAGGGAGGGATGTATGTGGGAAAGGGCTATCTTGTTGATGGACTTTTTAAAGCCAATGTTGCAGTGGTTGATAAAAAGTCCGTGTATTTGTACCCAAAGCTAATAAATAAAGGAAAATCTTCTATTTATTTGCTTGAGTCTCCTAATTTGTGGCATGCTAGATTAGGGCATGTAAATTACAAGTCTTTGAAAAACTTGTTTAATCTGGGATATATTCCTAAACTCAACTTGGAAGAAATTCGCAAGTGTGAGATTTGTGTTGAGGCCAAGTTGGCTAAAAATTCATTTCACTCAATAGATCGAAATACAGAACCTTTAGGGTTAATTCATAGTGATCTATGTGACTTGAAGTTTATGCCAACTAGAGGCGGTAAAAAGTATTTCATTACTTTTATCGATGACTGTATAAGATACTGTTATGTGTATCTTTTAAACAGTAAGGATGAGGCAATAAATATGTTTATAACATATAAAGCCAAAGTTGAGAATCAACTCAACAAGAAAATCAAGATTCTAAAATCCGATAGAGGCGGAGAATATGAATCAAATGATTTTAGTGAGTTATGTGCTAGTTTTGGTATAATACATAAAACTACAGCACCATACACTCCTCAGCAGAATGGAATTGCTGAACGGAAGAACAGAACTTTGAAGGAGATGGTTAATTCCATGCTCGTAAGTTCTGGAGCTCCGCAGAACTTGTGGGGGGAAGCTCTATTAACTGCAAATCATATTCTAAATAGAATACCCCACAAGAAACTTGGTCTAATACCATTCGAGTTATGGCATGGAAGGACACCTTCCTACCATTACCTCAAAATGTGGGGGTGCCTTGCAAAGGTGCTGGCACCATTACCCAAAAAGACTAAGTTGGGAGCAAAAACTATGGACTGCGTATTCATAGGCTATGCCTTGAATAGCAGTGCCTACAGATTTCTGGTTCATAAATCAGAAATACCTGATATTCATGTAAACATGATTATCGAATCTCGAGATGCTGTGTTCTTTGAAGATATCTTTCCGTACAAACGGGAAGCAGATAAGACTTCTGGGAAAAGAACACACGAGATGGCATTCAGGGACGAAAACCCCGAGGAACCAATTGTAAATGCGGAAATTGAACCAAGAAGAAGTCAGAGATCTAGAATCTCAAAATCTTTTGGTCCAGATTTCATAGCATATGCTATTGAGAGCGAGCCTCAAACATTTAAAGAGGCTATGTCAACCCCAGAAGCCCAAATGTGGAAAGAAGCTATAAATAGCGAAATAGAATCCATACTAAGTAATCATACTTGGGAATTGGTAAACTTGCCTCCTGGAAGTAACCAATTGGGTGTAAGTGAATTTTCAAACGAAAATTAAAACCCGATGGATCTATCGATAAGTACAAGGCTAGATTAGTAGCCAAGGGTTATCGACAAAAAGAAGGACTTGACTACTTCGATACTTATTCACCAGTAACAAGAATAACGTCCATTCGGATGTTGATTGCGATTGCAGTATTGCACAACTTAGATATCCATCAAATGGATGTCAAGACTGCATTCTTAAATGGTGAATTAAATGAAGAAATATATATGGAGCAACCAGAAGGATTTAAAGTCAAGGGCCAAGAACACAAGGTGTGTAAATTGGTAAAATCCTTATACGGTTTAAAGCAAGCTCCAAAACAATGGCATGAGAAATTTGATAGTGTCATGATCAAAGATGGATTCACTATCAATGAATGCGATAAGTGTGTTTACACGAAAACAGTTGGAGATGCATGTATCATTGTTTGTCTTTATGTAGACGACATGTTGATACTTGGGACTAATATTGAAATTATTAAGTCCACTAAAAATGTTATCCAACAGTTTTGATATGAAGGATCTGGGGGTTGCTGATGTAATTTTAGGAATTAAAATTACTAGAACACCAGATGGAATCAGTCTATCTCAATCTCACTACGTGGATAAGATGATAGAAAGATTCAATGATCATGGGATAAAAGAGAATACAAATCCTTTTCTCCCACACATCCACCTTCATAAGAATACAGGAACTGGAATACGCCAGTTGGAGTATTCTCAGATTATCGGAAGTCTAATGTATTTAATGAATTACACTAGACCTGATATTGCTTACGCTGTAAGCAAGTTAAGTAGATACACTAGCAATCCTAGTGATCTACACTGGACCGCTCTACTACGAGTATTGGGTTACTATCACATACCAAGGAATATGCCTTGAGATATGAAAAGTATCCTCCTGTACTGGAAGGATACAGTGATGCTAATTGGATTGCAGATTGTGAGGAATCAAAATCAACTAGCGGATACGTATTTACTCTAGCAGGAGCAGCGGTATCATGGAAATCTTCTAAGCAAACATGTATTTCCCGTTCCACTATGGAATCGGAATTCATAGCCTTAGATAAGGCTGGTGAAGAAGCAGAATGGCTTCGATAATTCTTAGAAGATATACCTCTGTGGCAAAAGCCAGTGCCCGCTATATGTATACACTGCGATAATCAAGCAGCTATATCTAGGGCACAAAATGTTATATATAACGGTAAGTCTAGACATATTCGTCGTAGACATAATACCGTGAAGCAGTTGCTCTCAAATGGAATTATCTCTATTGACTTTGTATCGTCAAAGGATAATTTAGCGGATTCGCTTACTAAAGGTTTAAGTGGAGAGCGTATAAACTGCGCATCGAGGGGAATGGGTCTAAAAGCCTAACCTTACCGAGTCAGCTTAATGGAAACCTCACTTAGCGACTGGAGATCCCACGGACTAAGTTCAAGAGGAAAAATTAGTTATGATTGACTCAGCAAGTAAGCACTTGGGAGCTTGACTCCAATCCATTCCTAAGGTGCACATAAGTGCTTGTCTTCAAGTGGATTAAGGATAAGCTTAACGCTTTTAATGATGCCTATATCTTGTTACTAAACAAGTGGAGTAGAGTAGACTACTCTTAATAGGTCCATCACCTATGTGAGTATAGAGTTGGGTCGGCTCTTTGGGAATCTCTATGGAGGCTGTTATTCCCTAAAGATACTCTCTGAAACCAAGAATGTCCAGGGCCAAAACGGACACAACCGAGAACCAAAGTTGATTTGGAAAGTTACTGTGTGAAGCTTGTTGACTTGGCTTACACTAACGGCTAACAGTTCAAGACCTAGTTCACTGATTAGCCAGTAAGTCCGATAAAGCTCTCACTATGGAAGGTTCAAGACCTAGTTCACCTATCCTTATGCAGTTTCTTTTCTAAAGTACCTTACACAATAGAGTCAGTCTCTTTGTGTGTCATTTCCTTGAATATCCATTCATTGTGGGGGATTGTTGGAATTGAAGAGCATAAAGGTGAATCTTCGAGTTGAATTATGGCAAGATCCGTTGATCGAATCAACCGGATGATGGTTGGAGTGTGTTCTCCTTCCATTGGTGATGAACATGGTATATTCACATGTTCAATTCCGACTTCGAATGAATGAGATATTCAAGTCCAAAGATTGCCTAATTCAAAGCCAAAAAGGGACTAAAGTTAGCTACAAGCATTTAGTCCCACATTGGCCATGTGATGGAAGCTTATGGGGTATAAATAGAGGAAAATGAGAACAAAGGGTGTGCCCTTTGGGTACTTGGAGTTTTCGCGCGCGAAAAGGAGGGAACTATGCACGTACATACGTACGTGCGCGCACGCGCGCCGGCGCTGGCGGCGGCGGCGGCCGCCGGCCGGCCGGCGCCGGCGCCGGTGCCGGCTCGGACTCGGGCCCGGGTCCGTGGCTCGTGGCTCGGGCCTCGGCCTGGGCTGAGTTCCCTACCTGGTTCTTTTTGAATCAGGGTCCGTAGGTCCAGCCCGCCCGCGAATGGATTCGAACCACCCGCCAACGGTGTCCGCGCGAACGGATCCGAACCGTTCGCCAACCGCTGTCGGAAAACCGACAGAGCGGTTGGGCGGTTGAACAGTTGCGACGGTTCTGTCCGAACCGTCGCAACTGCTGAATTTTGGCGGACGAGAATGCCCTTCCGAAGCGCTATAAATAGCGCTCCAGAATTCCATTCTCAGACACACCAACTCCAAGAAAATCTCTCTCTCTCTCTCTACAGTTTTGAATTGAATTCTGAACTGGGCTCCAGCGAAGTGGGAATCCACGACTTCCAGAGCGACTTCCAGCGAAGTGGGAATCCGCGACTTCCAGAGTGAAGTGGGAATCCGAAGCACCTTCCTAAAGGAGATTCTACCAAATTCTTCAACCTTCCTACATCCTTAACAGTGGGTGTTCCTCCAAAAGAGTAAGACAAATATTCATTTGAAATTTGTCATTATACCGCTGCTTTGCTAATCCTGTGTAGGTACTGGTTGACTACGGTTCGACCGTACGGTAATTTGGTAGTGCTATCCAAATACCGTGAAGAAGTGTTGTATCTTAGGAGACCAGCGTCCATTATCCCGTTAGCACCGGTGCGGGGGACGTAATTGTCTTAAGGAGATTCGCTCTAAGCGTACCTCACTTCAAATACTGTATAAGTGACTAAGTCCTTTATACAGGGGATATACTTTACAGTATATCGAGACTGACTTGGATTCAGTCTAATTGGTGCTTAAACCAAGGAAGGAAATTGAAAGGTGGTTCTTAAATTAAAGAACGTTCTATTGAACGGAAAACCTCCCACCTGATATTTGCCGACCTGGCCAATTAGATTGTTGATATCTCAGTGATCTTGATTAGTTGTCAGATTGATTCTTGTTAAGCAGGATACGCAACATGATCTTCGTAGGTGTAGTGGACAAAATTTCACTTTTGTCAAGATCATGACACGTGTCCAGACGCCCAGTGGGCTCAACTCACTTACAAGCCCGACGTGGGCCCAAGAAAAAAGTCTCGAGCTTCACTCTGAGCTCACATCCGATCAGACATCACTCAACCGGAGCTGCACAACTCTCCCAGATGCCAACAATCAATACAAGATCATTCTCTATCAGTACAGAAATCCTTCCCGGAGCTACTCAATGCTCCGACATGAAGACACGTCGGAGCTTAATACTCCTGCGCTACTTACAACTGGATAACATGATCCCGTGATTCACGAATCTGACTACACTTCCAGTTCATTCCCATATTCTAAACGTTGTAACACTCCTATATCAATACGACAGTTATTGTTAGATCTAACAACTAATCAATGTCACGAATCTAATTGACCAAGTCAGTAAATATCAGGTAGCAGGTTTTCCATTCAATAGAACGTTCCTTAATTACAAAATCACCTTTCAATTCCCTGCCTTAGTTAAACACCAATTAGATTGGAATTATTCAGTCTCAATATATAATTAAATATATTCACAGTAATATTTAAATGAATAAGTATTCCAACATAACCCCTGTAAAAAGAACGTTAGTTCAATAATACAGTATATGGAGTGAGGTACGCATATGGAGTGAGGTACGCATATGTTTCAAATTTTGCAAATAAATTTGTTTGAGTTAGGGAAGAAGCTAACCCTCATGAACTCAAAAAAGTGTGGGTACCAAAATTCACCCCTATTGTATTTGATGTAGGTGTGGGCTCTCACTTGATATGAGAGTATTGGTGCCTTGATGGTGGATGCGATCCGAGCCTAAAGATCATATTTATGGATGCATCACTTTCAAGTGATGTTTGGTGGGAGGACCATCATAGTTTGGAGACCTAGAGATTGATTCATTAGTTTTGATAACTATCTCTAACTCTTTATTTTGTTTATACATTAATATTGATATTTTAGCATTATTGGTTTTTATGCTCATTATGTTAAGTGCAATGTTATTAGACATGTGATATACATAGATAGTCTTTGAGAGTCATCCATGTTCATATGAATTCATATTTTTGTGTTCTCACTATTGTTTAACTAATATGTATATCCTAATTCTAATAGCACGTGCATTTAGCCTAATGATCATATTTATTTTTGTACTTCTTGTGTTGATTACATGTTTAGATATAACTTTTATTAGAACTTGTGTTTATACTTATACAACTAATGAGCCACATTTATTTATCATGTATTTGTGCTTTATTGCTCATTTGTACCCATTGGATGTACTTATATAACCTTGTTTTGATGATTCTTGTATCTTTACTTTTTTTCATATTTTTGTACATGTTTTTATAAAATTGTGTTTAGCTCCATGTATATATTAATTTTGTCTAAAACTTAATAGATATACATGTCTATCCTAGTGTCACTTGCTTTTCGATAATATTCTTTTGTGGACTCGTTTATATTTAGGATATTTATGTATATTTTTAGTTTCGACAAAACATACATATACCTTGAAGCTTGTTTTGTTTTTGATAAAAATAGAATTTATTGTGTTTTGATAATTTCTTGTTTTTTTATAAAAGAAACTTCAACTAAACTTCAATGCCTTATTTTCATGATTTTGTTGTTTACATGATTTTATATACTCTATGAGTGGAGGAAGAGTACCTTAGTACCTCTTTATAAGACAAGAGTGATATCCAAAGTTGTTCAAACTTTCGTGAAATAAAACTCATGTGTCACACCATGAAACTTTGGGAAAGAGTAATTGAACACAGATTAAGACAGAATGTTATAATATCAGAGAACTAATTTGGATTCATGCCGGGGCAATCGACGACAGAGGCTATTCATTTGCTTCGTCAAGTTATTTTTTGATTTAGAAAAAGCTTATGATAAGGTGCCAAGAGAGTTTTTATGGTAGACATTGATGAAGAAGAGAGTTCCCATCAAATATATTGACATAATCAAGGATATGTACGATGAAGTAATGGCAAATGTTAGAACTTGTGGAGGCATAACAAGTGATTTTACTATCACAATTGGATTGCATAAAGGATCTGCATTGAGTCCATTCTTATTTACCATAGTGATGGATGAGCTTACGAGAGCTATTCAGGATGAGATACCATGGTGTATACTATTTGCTGATGATATTGTCCTAGTCGATGAGACGAGAGTTAGGGTAAATATCAAATTAAAGTTATAAAGGCAAACTCTAGAAGCTCGAGGTTTTAAATTAAGTAGGGTCAAAACAGAGTATATGGAATGTAAATCCAGTAAACAAGGAATCCGAGATTATAGTATTGTGAGAAAAGATGGACAAGAAATACCGATGAGCTGTCATTTTAAGTACTTGGGTTCTATTATCCAAAAAGATAGGAAGATCGATAGTGATGTCAAGCATAAGATCCAAGCCGGCTGGTTGAAATAGAGGAGGCAGCACAAGTTTTATGTGATCGTAACATTCCGTTATGGCTGAAGGAAAAGTTTTATCGGACTGTTATTAGGCCAGCTTTGTTATATGGCACGGAATGTTGGGATATAAAGAGACATCATGCCCAGAAGATAAGTGTAGCAGAGATGTGAATGCTTCGTTAGATGTGTGGTAACACGCGGAGAGATAAGATTAGAAATGAGGATATTTGTACTAAGTAGGTGTAGCCTCTATAGAAAAGAAGAGGAGAGAAAAATCGCCTACGATGATTTGGTCATGTTCGACGTAAACCTACAGATGCGATAGTCGGGCAAATTAAAAGAGCGCAAGAGAGACCGAAGAAAACATGGATGGAGGTAATAGGATAAGATATAGAGGCTAAAAGTCCTAGTGAAGGCATATTGCTCGATAGGAATGAGTAGAGAAAGTTGATCCATGTGCCCAATCCGGCGTAATTCTCTTTTGGTTCATGTAGCCTGCCCCAAATATTTAGGACAAATGGCTTAGTTGTTGTTGTTGTTCTATATCTTGTTTACTCATGATTTTTTATTTCATGAGAATATATATGCTTTTTTGCTTTTTGAGTGTTGATTCTCGTGTACTTTTCATATTTCATGGATACATTTATTTTTTATTCCTTACTTGAAGGACTTCGTACTAGTTTTCAAAATTATCATAAAACTAATTTCGTTATTCTTCAATTTGATAGAGTTTTCAAATATGTTAAAATATTTTCAAATCATATTTACCATCTAAGGCCGGATGGTTGAGCGACCATGCCTTGTGTGCCTTAATGAATATCTTTCAAACATGTGCATAAATAGGGTGGTAGGGATGAGATATACATAATCTTCATGAATTTTATTTTTGTATATTCATATGTGTTTTCTTATATATGTATGCTTCAAATCTCAATTGATGTTATCATTATCATACATACATACATATGATTTCTCTTGTGCTTGCTTTACAATATTTTTACATATTTTTAAAGCACACAAGGTTCATGCTAAGTTTGATTTAATTCTAGATGTTAATTAATATCTTTACAAGCTTATACATTAATTTCAATTGGTATTTTTTGGTATCAAAATGCACCTCATGTTACACTTACAATTGGTATCAAAATGTACTTAAGTTATGAGATATACATGATTTTTAAATGAAAATTCATTTTGTATGCTCATGATTTTTTTTGTATGGATCATATCTAAATTGTTTTGCTTTGATGCATACAAATATTTTTCTTGTGCTTTAAATATATATGCCATACATTTTTAGCACAAATTATTTCTTGCTAAGCTTGCTTTAGTCCTTAATATCAATTATTTTTCAATTGGTATCATATACAAGCTTATGCATTATTTTTATTGGTATTTCATAAAAGGGAAAAATTCTTATTTTATCATTCAATCGATTTTATTTTCAATTGGTATCTTACTCTCACTCTTTATGATGAAAAATACTTTATTTTGGTATATGCTAACATTTTCAATATTGGTATCAATAGTCTTAAATTGATATTATTCTCTATTTGGTATCTTTTTTACATAATGGTTTTAGTGTTTACCTTAAAAAAATTAATTTTTACTTTCAATTGATATCATGCCTTTTTATTGGTATCAAATGATAAAAAGAATGTTTAGTTTTCAATTAGTAAAAAGATTGTTTTACTTTCAATTGGTTTCTTTCAATTGATTGTTTATTATTGGTATCTAAATTTTATTTCAAAATATGTTTTGTTGGTATTGTTTGATTATTTTCACCCCTTTGTTAATGAGTGACAAAAAGGGGGAAAAGATTTAGGTTTATATATACATGTTTCATTAAGTGTTTATATACATATACATACATACATATATATATAGTTTTTATTATTTTTATTTGATATCTTGAGCTACATTGGATATCTTTATATGTTTATTGATTATGCATAGTTAAGGGAGAGCTTTTATGAAGCTTAATCATAATCTATGCATATATAACCTTATAAGTTTTGTCATCATCAAAAAGGGGAGATTATTGACCTAGAGGCCTTTAACCTTAGTTTTGATGATGACTAACTTATGAAGGTTAGTTTACTAATAATCTTATATTTAATAAGTTTCAGATATTGATCAAGATTTTAGTAGGTGATTAGGTTCAACAAAGAATTCAAAGTCAAGTTTTAGAACTAACACATAATGATTCTAGAGCTCGCATGTCAAGATAGCATCTAGCACTCGTTGGAGTAAAGCTCATTTAGATCGTGTTTGGATCGAGTCGACTTGGAGAAGGAATTCTACAAGAGAACTTCAGTTTGTTTAACTTAGTTTTGTTTTAAGATCTTGTGTAAAGATAGTTAGTCTTAATATGCTCGAGTTCACATGCACACAAGTTAAAATAGTTTTTAGTTTCAGTTTAACTGGTTTTCAATTTTCAAAGAACATATTTTTTGCTTTCATGAATAGATTTCATCTAAAGAACTTTACATGGTTTATATGTATAGTGGATTCATCCATATACATTATTTGGTTTATAATATTTAGAAACTTACTTTGATATATATCTAGTTTATGGTTTCAAGTTTTATTTTTTTTAACAAAAATTAGTTTTGGATTTAGTGTCAAAAATATAGATATATATTTTATATGTGTATTGGATTCTATCCATACAAAATATGCTTCAAATGTTGTTTAATATCATGTTTTTATATCTATATTAGTCTTGGAGAAATCGGTTTTTCATTTCAAAGTTTTGGTTTATGAAAAATACGATTTTCGGTTTAAAGCTAAATTTTCATATCACAAAATAGTTAATATTGTTTGAAATATGTGTTGACTTTTAGTCACGCATATTGTTCTTCAAATATTTATAAGAACTTATTTTTGTGAATTTTATGTAATTTTATGGGATTTTATAAGTATTAAAAGACCAAGTTTTCAAACCCTATAAACCCTAACTAAGGGCTGCTAACGGTCGACTGAAGCCTGGATCGGTCGACCGACCGGTCGATCGACGTGCACAAGCTATAGCGGTCGACCGTTCCAGAGAGCCTGCTCTCTAGAAATGACCTCGACCGACCGACCAGAGAGTTCACTATCTGGCTCTGGCCCCGGTAGACAGGGCGGTCGACCGACAAGAAAATTTCCTTGGGGTGGTCGACTGGCTGGTAGATCGACAGCCCCAACGGTCAAAAATCTGACTATTGGCCGATCGACAGGTCAATTTTGACTTGACTTAGACCCAACAACTATATTTTGGATCCCCTATAAATATGAGTTCTTTTGACTAGTTTTAACTAAGATTTTTAGAGCAATTTTTCCATCTTCTTAAGGGTTTTCAGCAAGTTTTCGAAATAAGTTTTCATGCCAAAATTCTCTCATCTTTATGTAACGCCCCGATTCCACGGATACGGGGACGTCACTGCAACGCATATACGTAGGTCAGAGAGTGCCCCCACGTATATACGCTAAGCATAAAGTACAACAAGAAAGGATCAGAGTGCAACGCAAAGCGTGGTATACACACATATGCCAACATAAAGGTACAGATACAAAGTCATCACAGTATGATAAACATTACATATTACATATGTCTTTTATCATAACAAGTCCAAAAATCAAATATACAATAAGAAGACAAAATGCTCACGAGTAGGATGAGGATCCCGTGAGTCAAAAGGAGTCAGGCACAAGGAACTGGAGCTAAGATGCCTGCTCGCTAAGGAGAGCTCGATCTACGGTGGACAACTCCACTTCGATCCAAGCTCCGGAATCTGAATATGCAAATCCAAGGAATCAAGACATATAACAATAAATGAGCTACAGCCAAGTGGCTAAGAGACATGAATAGGGGTTAGAACCCAAGTATGGAATATAAGAACAGGTATTAACATAATCATAAAACGGAAAATACAAGTAAAGCTGATTACAAGCAAAAGTGATTGTATATGCTTAAGTCACGGTCCCATGAGACTAATACATCGAGGGAATAATCCAAACAAGGAAACCCTCATCTATATACCGTTATCTCATGCCACGGTAATCCCAAGCATATAGAATCAGAGTTGCAAACCATATGATAGTCAAAAAGGAATGCATAACAAGAATGACAAGGATCATGACAAGATCAAAACCGGAATCATCACTGGAATCATAACAAGTAAAGTAGGAGTCACAATATAACATGAGTCATAACAAGGACTATGACATGAAACAATAATCATAACAATAACCATAATTGAGCCTATTATTATTATTACTCGTCTGACCCATATATCTCGGTATGTGTCTCGGTATCGATCCCAACTCACATACATCCATATATAAGAAAGTCGAGGGTCGTTGTCGGAAGTAGATGGAGAACTGATAACACTTCTTATAGTAGTTTCCATACACCTGGAACCGGTTTTGGAGGCCCAAGTCCCCCTAACAGTCATCTAATGTGGGCCCAAGGTCCCACTAACAGTTATCTACTATATTTCGTCCCCCTACTATAAGCAAGGTATCATTCCGGCATCCATCACTTCCACCCATACCCATACAAGTTGTAGCTTATTAAGGATTATTAGTTTACGGGAATAAGTGAACATAACAGTAGTAGCCCTACAGATTCAAGAGGTGGCCCCCACAGATTCAAGAGGTGGCCCCACCGTATGGTGTGGCACTTTGTTCCATGTGGCACTTTGCTCTGAGGGAAAGGATTCTAGAGGTGGCCCCCACCGAGTATGGTGTGGCACTTAGTTCCATAAAACAAGGCAGGGTTCCCGTAAACACGATAATCATAAAGTCAAGTGTATCATGCTTGGTTTAAGAGATAGCATGACAAGGTGGTAATATATAACAAGCAATAAACATAACGAAGAATTAATAATTGGCCGGGTCACTCATGACCTAACAAGAGGGTCTAACAAGGTAGTGGCATGTCAGTTGGTCAGGTGATAACATATTAGGTGTCATGTGATATACATGTGTTAAAAGGAAATAGACAACTGACAAGGCTGTATTAAGGTAAGGCAAGTGGAAACATAAAAACAACTTAGGGTTCAACGACCTCAAAGGGTCTGCCACGCATGTTATAAAATAAGGAAGCAATAGTATCACGGCAAGGTACAAGTATAAGAATGAAACAAGCAATTACAGGGCAATACATAAACATAGAATTATGGAGTAACTAGGAGTAATATACACCGAGTAACGAGTCATGAAGCACTGTATACGAATACCTGAACCAAGCATAAGATCCAAAGTTTAGATAGGAATCAACTATAACAATCAGACAAAGTTAGTCGACTAGGTCAAGAGAGTAGTCGACTAATAGAAGGGTTAGTCGACTAACAGTAGGGTACAGTCGACTAAAACTGTGTAACAGGGAGTTGGGTTTCTGATTCAGGAAATGTTAGTCGACTAGGGTCAAGGGAGTAGTCGACTAATAGAAGAGTCAAGTCGACTAACAGATACTTAAGTCGACTAAGTCTGTGATACAGAAAGTTGGGGTTTCTGGTTCAGGAAGGGTTAGTCGACTAGGTGGATTTCAGGAGTCGACTAATAGAAATTTCCAGAGAGTTGAGATTTGTTTCCAGGGAAGATTAGTCGACTAATATTTGGGGTAAGTCGACTAATACTGTGTTTTCTAGAAAAATTAAGTTTCAGCTAAGTGTTCTAGTCGACTAGCTCCTAGGTTAAGTCGACTAATCGTGGTCGTGAGCAGAGTACAGAACTGAATCTAGGGTTTGGGTTTGATGGCCTAAAAATATGATTCTTATGTTATGTGTGTACAAGATATGAAGGTATAAGTACAATAGGAAGTGATCAAGTCTTGGTGAGTAAAGATACTCACTTGGGTTGGTTAATTTGGAGCTTGATCCAAGGTGTAGATGATGGCTTCAACCCACAAATAGTTGTTGCTTGAGTTGGAGAAGATGATCTTGGTGTTGCTTTGGGAGTTGGTGGTTGAAGATGAAGTCTTGGGATGCCCTAGATGAAGCTCTTGAAGTCTTGAGATGGAGGAGGGATTTTGGTGAAGAGGGTTTCTCTTTTGGTGAAGTGAGGAAGAAGATGGAGTGAAGTGTAAAGGGAAAATATATATATGATTGGGATTTTGTAAAGGGGGTGAAATAAGGTAGATGTGATGGGGGTTTTTGCAAAAAGGGGAGGGGGTGAGGTGTCCCTCACCTGGCCACTTGGCCGGCTATGGGAGAGAGAGAGAGAGTGAGTGGGATTTGATGGGGAAGTAGGTGGGATTATTTGGAAATTTGGAGAAAGTGGAATTTAGGAAAATTGGGAAAAACAATTGGTTTGTGATAGGAGAAAAGAAATAGAGGAAAAGGAAAAAGAAATTAATAAGAGGAGATATTTTCTCTTGGACTCAAATGAAACTGCTGGATAGACAGATACCCGGGTTAAAGTCAAAGATGTGGAAATCATTTCGGAAAATGCCGGAATCGTCCGAAATTCAAGTATCTCGGAACGATTCAAAATAATTACCAAAAATCAATAATAATATATAAAGACCAATAGTGAAATCCGTTTGAAGAAATACTTCATAGTTTTGAAACTAAAAATCCTGGAATCAGCTACCTACCGACTCCGAAAGAATTTTCATAAAATCATAAAATTCTCAGAAAAGAATGTAAATAAGAAATATGATTCTAAGTAATTATGTCTAAAGGATCATCATGAAATTCCAAACAATTTGAGAATTAAAAATCCAGGAATCGGTCAGCGGCACTGGCCGACACCGGTTTTGAAGATTTTCAACTTAATCACAGAAAATTCCAGAAAATCATAGAAAATCCAAAATATTGGAAAACGATGTTAAAACTGAAATCGGTTGAATCGGATAACCAGAATGTCTAAAACAAGTAAAACTCTGAGATCGAGTCCCCGGCTCAGACTAAGGCTGACTCCGAGTTCACCGATCCAAATCCAAGGCAAAACAATCATATAAGGAATTCATAAAACAGCATAAATACAGGAAACAAGTCGAAAAAATACGATCGAAAATCTGAATGCGCAACTAAGTACGTACTCCGGGAACGGGGTATTACAATCCACCCACCTTACAAAAATTGTGTCCTCGCAATTTCGTTAAGGGATAAATTGAACACGAAGGGGACAAGGGCACGAATAAAGGCTTCATAAAACCAAAACAGAGAATAAGATAAACACAAGAAGGACTAGAATGAACAATGATAGAATGACAATGGAAAAATATTAAGAAAGATAACCAACTCAAATACAAGAAATGGGGTAGTGGTTACCATGATATTCTAAGGCTCCTGATCTGGATACTGGTCTCCCCACTCTGCTGCATCGCCTGAGGTCTCTGCTGCCATGAAGTGAACTTGGCCTCTGCCCTGATCTGCTCTGGCTCTCATTCCTCTCTGCTGATGATCATACCGTTGGGGTGGAAATGGAACTCTTCGATCAACAGGTTCAGGGTTCCTCCTCAGTGGTGGCGCTGGAAGTGCTGGAGCTGGACGTGCTGGAGCTGGAAGAGCTGGTCTGACTGGTGCCGTATGCTCAAACTTTCTGTACCGGCAATCCCTGAGTGCATGACCTCTTGCCCCACATGCCAAACATAATCCATTGGCCACCCGACAATCTCTCTTATAGTGTCCGGGCCTGTGGCAGAAATTGCATGTGATCTGAGGAAGAGGAGTTTGGAATGGTCTCTTCATCATCGGGCCCTGGGTTGCCCTATCCGCATCCTCCTCATCCATCAACTCAAAAGGCCTCTTCTTGGCTTGGCTCTTCATCTGATTCTCCTTCTTCTTCTCCAGTCCACGCTCTACTTCTCGAGCTATGGTGAGAACCTCTGAATATGTCTTCAGCTGTTGGGGCATCAAGAATACTTGTAGGTCCATCTGTAATCCCTGCTGAAATCTGCTTGCCCGCTTCTCTTCATCCGTCACCATATACGGGGCAAAGCGGCTCAATCTGAGAAACTCCGCGGCATACTCATCCACGGACTTACTCCCCTGCCGAAGTCTGATGAATTGCTCTTCCATGTCCTTCTGGGCTGTGACAGGGAAGAATCTGCTGTAAAAACTCTTGGAGAAGGTGTCCCAAGTGACAGGCTTCTCCAATCTGGCCTCCTCTGCTAGCCACCAAGTCCTGGCTATATCCTTCAGTTGAATCTTGGCAACCTCAACTTGGTTCTCCTCTGGGACACGGGCTGCATTCAACAAGTCTGATGTGTCGGTCAGCCATTGCTCAGCATCCAAGGGTTTCTCTTCACCCGTGAATATGGCTGGCTGCAGCCTCCTGAAGTCTGAAATGTTCCCCGGCCTCTGTTCCTTAGGTGCTGCTATCTCTTGCCAGAGAAGCTCGGTCTGCTGTTGCTGATTCTCCATCATCATCTGGATAACCCTCAATATATCCACATTCTCTCCCGCTGCTCCATTCGATGCTGGTCCAGAGTTGCTGCGACTCGATCTCCTCTCCATACTAGGATGGCTAAAGATAACTGGAAGGAGTTGGAAAAATGGAAGGATTTCAGGATATGAAGGAAGAAATCTAGGAGGACTAAATGTAGAATCAAGAAGGACTAGATAACTTTGTACATTGTAGTTGGCAATAGCAAACTACTAGAATTTGCCACTTGCTTGTACTATAGGTGGGAGAGCCTAAGCTCTGATACCAACCTGTAACGCCCCGATTCCACGGATACGGGGACGTCACTGCAACGCATATACGTAGGTCAGAGAGTGCCCCCACGTATATACGCTAAGCATAAAGTACAACAAGAAAGGATCAGAGTGCAACGCAAAGCGTGGTATACACACATATGCCAACATAAAGGTACAGATACAAAGTCATCACAGTATGATAAACATTACATATTACATATGTCTTTTATCATAACAAGTCCAAAAATCAAATATACAATAAGAAGACAAAATGCTCACGAGTAGGATGAGGATCCCGTGAGTCAAAAGGAGTCAGGTACAAGGAACTGGAGCTAAGATGCCTGCTCGCTAAGGAGAGCTCGATCTACGGTGGACAACTCCACTTCGATCCAAGCTCCGGAATCTGAATATGCAAATCCAAGGAATCAAGACATATAACAATAAATGAGCTACAGCCAAGTGGCTAAGAGACATGAATAGGGGTTAGAACCCAAGTATGGAATATAAGAACAGGTATTAACATAATCATAAAACGGAAAATACAAGTAAAGCTGATTACAAGCAAAAGTGATTGTATATGCTTAAGTCACGGTCCCATGAGACTAATACATCGAGGGAATAATCCAAACAAGGAAACCCTCATCTATATACCGTTATCTCATGCCACGGTAATCCCAAGCATATAGAATCAGAGTTGCAAACCATATGATAGTCAAAAAGGAATGCATAACAAGAATGACAAGGATCATGACAAGATCAAAACCGGAATCATCACTGGAATCATAACAAGTAAAGTAGGAGTCACAATATAACATGAGTCATAACAAGGACTATGACATGAAACAATAATCATAACAATAACCATAATTGAGCCTATTATTATTATTACTCGTCTGACCCATATATCTCGGTATGTGTCTCGGTATCGATCCCAACTCACATACATCCATATATAAGAAAGTCGAGGGTCATTGTCGGAAGTAGATGGAGAACTGATAACACTTCTTATAGTAGTTTCCATACACCTGGAACCGGTTTGGAGGCCCAAGTCCCCCTAACAGTCATCTAATGTGGGCCCAAGGTCCCACTAACAGTTATCTACTATATTTCGTCCCCCTACTATAAGCAAGGTATCATTCCGGCATCCATCACTTCCACCCATACCCCATACAAGTTGTAGCTTATTAAGGATTATTAGTTTACGGGAATAACAGTAGTAGCCCTACAGATTCAAGAGGTGGCCCCCACAGATTCAAGAGGTGGCCCCCACCGTATGGTGTGGCACTTTATTCCATGTGGCACTTTGCTCTGAGGGAAAGGATTCTAGAGGTGGCCCCCACCGAGTATGGTGTGGCACTTAGTTCCATAAAACAAGGCAGGGTTCCCGTAAACACGATAATCATAAAGTCAAGTGTATCATGCTTGGTTTAAGAGATAGCATGACAAGGTGGTAATATATAACAAGCAATAAAACATAACGAAGAATTAATAATTGGCCGGGTCACTCATGACCTAACAAGAGGGTCTAACAAGGTAGTGGCATGTCAGTTGGTCAGGTGATAACATATTAGGTGTCATGTGATATACATGTGTTAAAAGGAAATAGACAACTGACAAGGCTGTATTAAGGTAAGGCAAGTGGAAACATAAAAACAACTTAGGGTTCAACGACCTCAAAGGGTCTGCCACGCATGTTATAAAATAAGGAAGCAATAGTATCACGGCAAGGTACAAGTATAAGAATGAAACAAGCAATTACAGGGCAATACATAAACATAGAATTATGGAGTAACTAGGAGTAATATACACCGAGTAACGAGTCATGAAGCACTGTATACGAATACCTGAACCAAGCATAAGATCCAAAGTTTAGATAGGAATCAACTATAACAATCAGACAAAGTTAGTCGACTAGGTCAAGAGAGTAGTCGACTAATAGAAGGGTTAGTCGACTAACAGTAGGGTACAGTCGACTAAAACTGTGTAACAGGGAGTTGGGTTTCTGATTCAGGAAATGTTAGTCGACTAGGGTCAAGGGAGTAGTCGACTAATAGAAGAGTCAAGTCGACTAACAGATACTTAAGTCGACTAAGTCTGTGATACAGAAAGTTGGGGTTTTCTGGTTCAGGAAGGGTTAGTCGACTAGGTGGATTTCAGGAGTCGACTAATAGAAATTTTCAGAGAGTTGAGATTTGTTTCCAGGGAAGATTAGTCGACTAATATTTGGGGTAAGTCGACTAATACTGTGTTTTCCAGAAAAATTAAGTTTCAGCTAAGTGTTCTAGTCGACTAGCTCCTAGGTTAAGTCGACTAATCGTGGTCGTGAGCAGAGTACAGAACTGAATCTAGGGTTTGGGTTTGATGGCCTAAAAATATGATTCTTATGTTATGTGTGTACAAGATATGAAGGTATAAGTACAATAGGAAGTGATCAAGTCTTGGTGAGTAAAGATACTCACTTGGGTTGGTTAATTTGGAGCTTGATCCAAGGTGTAGATGATGGCTTCAACCCACAAATAGTTGTTGCTTGAGTTGGAGAAGATGATCTTGGTGTTGCTTTGGGAGTTGGTGGTTGAAGATGAAGTCTTGGGGATGCCCTAGATGAAGCTCTTGAAGTCTTGAGATGGAGGAGGGATTTTGGTGAAGAGGGTTTCTCTTTTGGTGAAGTGAGGAAGAAGATGGAGTGAAGTGTAAAGGGAAAATATATATATGATTGGGATTTTGTAAAGGGGGTGAAATAAGGTAGATGTGATGGGGTTTTTGCAAAAAGGGGAGGGGGTGAGGTGTCCCTCACCTGGCCACTTGGCCGGCTATGGGAGAGAGAGAGAGTGAGTGGGATTTGATGGGGAAGTAGGTGGGATTATTTGGAAATTTGGAGAAAGTGGAATTTAGGAAAATTGGGAAAAACAATTGGTTTGTGATAGGAGAAAGAAATAGAGGAAAAGGAAAAAGAAATTAATAAGAGGAGATATTTTCTCTTGGACTCAAATGAAACTGCTGGATAGACAGATACCCGGGTTAAAGTCAAAGATGTGGAAATCATTTCGGAAAATGCCGGAATCGTCCGAAATTCAAGTATCTCGGAACGATTCGAAATAATTACCAAAAATCAATAATAATATATAAAGACCAATAGTGAAATCCGTTTGAAGAAATACTTCATAGTTTTGAAACTAAAAATCCTGGAATCAGCTACCTACCGACTCCGAAAGAATTTTCATAAAATCATAAAATTCTCAGAAAAAGAATGTAAATAAGAAATATGATACTAAGTAATTATGTCTAAAGGATCATCATGAAATTCCAAACAATTTGAGAATTAAAAATCCAGGAATCGGTCAGCGGCACTGGCCGACACCGGTTTTGAAGATTTTCAACTTAATCACAGAAAATTCCAGAAAATCATAGAAAATCCAAAATATTGGAAAACGATGTTTAAAACTGAAATCGGTTGAATCGGATAACCAGAATGTCTAAAACAAGTAAAACTCTGAGATCGAGTCCCCGGCTCAGACTAAGGCTGACTCCGAGTTCACCGATCCAAATCCAAGGCAAAACAATCATATAAGGAATTCATAAAACAGCATAAATACAGGAAACAAGTCGAAAAAATACGATCGAAAATCTGAATGCGCAACTAAGTACGTACTCCGGGAACGGGGTATTACACTTTATTTGTTTCAAAATTTTTTAAAAATCAAAGAAAACTAATATTTGGGAATTCTAGTTTTATTCTTCATTTCTTTATCTATCAAGAAGTTTTTTCTAAGAGTTTTTCTTTGTGTTTTCTTTTTCAAACCAGTTTGTTTTTCTCACACTTGAGCTATCAATTTAATACCTATCTTAAAAATCTTTGTATTGTGAGAAATTATTTGTGATCTCTCAAGATCATCAAAAGAGATTATTTGTGATTTTGTGATCACCAAGTGTTTTTTCTTTACTTTGTGCTTAGCTAGGTGCCCACCTCTTGTGCAGAGGCTTGTTTTAGAGAGAGGAGTTGTGTACTCCTGGTGTTGAGTTGTAATTCATCAGAAGTGGTCCCTTTGTGGAAGGCCCTGTGTGGATGTAGTGAAAATCCTTCTGTGAGAAGGCAGAGACGTGGAGCAGTGGCTCGAACCTCGAAACTTATCTTGGTGTTTGCGTTTGATCCACTATCTCTCAACTCTCTCTCTTATATCTTGCATTACTTTACATTGTTCATATTCATATGCTAGATATTTTTTTTGTGTGCCCACACTTGTGTTCAACCAAGAAAGCTTATTAAAGCACCTCGACTCTCAATCTAGAAGAATCTAGAGGAGTAGTTCCAGAGCCCTTCACGGGGAATTCGAGCTCACTCTTGATTACACATAGTGTGTTTCCGATTAAGTTTTAAATTCCGCATCATTTGTCCTAAATTAGCAAGTACACCTATTCATCCCTTTTAGGTGTATTTCAAAGAATCCATTATAATTCGCAGGTTACAAGAATTACAGGAATTGTTTGCCAGAGTCTCGGTGTTGGGTTTAACTGGAAGAAAGAAGGAACCAACGGTCCTTCCTCTCATTGGAGAAGGTCAATTTTATGAGTTGACTTATCTCTGTGTCTGGAAGCGGATGGTACGGGCGTGATCCTCATAACTGCATGATCTACACATGTTGATTTGTTGTAACAGCCGTGATTTTTGGCGTTTGATTGTTAGGATTACCTGCAGGGAAATTCACTTTTGTTCATAACTATCCAGGTGGGAGAGTGTGACTGCTATGAATGTGGGGGAAGATTAGATTATGTAGCTGTCAGCGGTGATCAGGGATGATATGTTGTCGTGATTGCCTTGTATAAAATCGAAGTGTTCGAAACGAAGGGGTCGTTTGTTTCGCTTAAAAGTTCGTAATTCGTAAATGAGTTACAACTCAATTACAGTTACGACGTTTGTTTGGAGCGTAATTCGTAAAATACTTACACAACCCAATTACCACTCACTTGTAACCCAATTACCACTCACTTACAGTCTAGATACAATTAATTTTGTAGTCATGCAAATTCGTATTTATTTTTAATGTTAATATTAAATTTTTTTAATATTCAACATTTTTAATATTTATTTGAAATATTAAAACTTTTTAAATCACCAAAGAGTTAATTGTGTGGTCAACTCTTTCACTTACGACTTACATATTACGACAACCAAACACCGTAAACAAAATACACTTTTCCACTTACAACTTTATATTACCAACCAAACACCATAAAGCTTACATGCATGTAACTCATTTACAACTGTAAAAGACTTTACCAATTACGACTTACGAATTACGGCCAGTTACGACAACCAAACAGGCCCGAAGGGGAGCTCCGAGATGATTTGGAGCATTTGAGCCACCAGGACGAAGGTATTCTCGGGGCGAAGAGTGACTTTAGTGTGCAGTAAACTAGCTTCAGGAGGATATGAAGTGGCGGACTCTCCTGGTTGCCTGGGTTAGTTTTTAACCACTACACTTTTCTATTTAAATTCAAGTCTTGGTTGGCTAGAGCACCGCCAGTAGAGTGACGACCATTGCACACCACCGCCGTTAGGTGCCCCGTCCGTTATCCACGGGTGCGACAGTAAATACAGTTGGGCGGCGGTCCAAATCACACATGATTTGCCCGGCGCTCAACTGTCAAATAACTAACGAGTCCCATCCCATTCCAACGGCACGCGCGCGCACGTGTGAGAGAGAGAGAGAGAATCTCGTGTGGCTCTTCATCAACCCAGCGGTTACTGACGGCCACAAATACAACATTTAATAATATAAGAAAGAAGCGACCGTCAGTTGAACGTCGCACGCGTGCCATCACCGCCGTCCCCGCTTGCCCCCACGTGCGCCTCTCTCCTTGGGCCCCACCAACCCTCTGTCGTTTATTCGGCGCTGCCGCATCTCATGGCGATTCTAATTATTATTTTAAAGAATTTAATTTAATTAAGTTTAAGAGAGTGACGCGGTGAGAGCACTTGGTCAACAAAATTTATGCCCGCTAAAATTGATATTTTTAGTTTAATTGGAATTACTTCAGGTGGAAATTGAGTAATATTAACTTATGTTCACACATTATTTATCCTTCTTGGGAGATCGAAGCAACAAGTTTCATTAATTTTTGTATTAAATTACTGTAATTAATTAAAGCCACTTGTCGACTCCCGGTAATGTACCCTAATATAATTGTTGAGAACCCAAAAAAAAAAAAATTGTAAAAATTCTATTTGGCTCCCGTCTTTACTCCCGCTTTGACCTGTCATGCATCGGAGGACGATTAGCGACAGTGGGGAGGGCTGGGGCGGCAATGGGCTGGAGGCGCCGAATTTGGGTGGAGGCGAGATCTAGGAATTTTTGCTTTCTAGAATGAGAGAGATGGTGATCCTTGATGAGGGAGGAGAGAGGGTGCTTTGGTGCTATCGGCGAGAGATTGGTAGGCGCTGGCGAGTGGCTGATGGCGACGATTTTGGGGGAGGCGAGATCTATTCAAATGTATTAGGGTTCTGATTTTGGAATGAAAGAGAGAAACGAGACAGCGAGTTTTATTCAAACAAAGGCCAAATAGCACTTTTGAAAAAAAAAAAAAAAAAGGATAGCGCCAAGGGACAACTGATGTGGCACAGGTGGTCATTAATAGATTTTTTATTTTGATGCACCTAATTAACAGTAACTGATAAAACATGTTGAAGTTAATAGTTACCAGGTTGTGAAGCAGTAATGAATTGCAATGTACATCATCAATAAATTATCAATCAAGGGCCATTGTTTAGTCCCAAAGATCTAAGAATCGGATAGTCAAAAATTAAGTCAGAAATGGTTTTCTCTACGTTGGTCACGGTGAAAATGCAAGAGGGGAAAGGAAATTCTAGTCTTTTCAGATACAGTACCCTGCAAGAGAGAGCCATTCCTTGGCATGTCAAGTCATTTTCTTGATTATTAAGAGAGAGAGAGAGAGAGAGCCAACAAGAAAAATTTTCCCTCTCATTCTAATCAATTTTATAAAAATACGTTTGAGCTATATCTTAACACAAGTTCGAGTCTTGATGAGTGTAATATTATCTTTTATATATTTTTTCCCCCTCTCTTGTCATCTTACATTTAGAAAAAAACTCACACAGAAACTCTTATTACATAAAAATCCGAATTTAACAAGTCCGCAATTGGCCTAAATAAAAGCTCAAAGCTGTATGAAAATATTGTTCTACTATTTTCCTTGTGACCAAGCACAAGATTCACAACTTCTTTACAGTTAACATCCCACAGCTCAACTGCAAAAAGGTTGCCGACACTATCAGGGGAAACTTTGATGTCTGTAAAAAGGAGGAAATGGTGGGCTCTCATGTCTTTGCGAGGGGAAGAAGAGCAGAGGGATGGATGATGGGGTTGTCCAGAGATCTGCGGACAGCGGCACTTGGGGGGTGGATCCCGACGACGCGCACCGCGACGCCTCCGCCATCCCCCGTCCCTGTCTCTGATTGGGACCGTGCACCAAAGACAGACCCTTCCAAAACTGCAGAGAGAGGAAAAAAAAAACAGAGAGAGGATTGATTGAAACCTTCTTCTTCTTCCTCGTTCTAGTTGGCAACCGTATCTTTGTCGTCGTCGTCTCGGTTGTCGTCGCTGTTCAGTCACCGATGATTCAACCGTGACTGTGAATGCAGCAGGCAGAAGCTTCTCTTGTATCACCACCCTTTGGTTTCAGAGGCTGGCAATGCATTTGGATGTCACACTTGTTTCTGGTGCCCACTTCTTGGCTGCAGAATTATTGTAAAATTTCAGATGTTGCCAGTGACCGTGCTCGAAAATGGTGACACGCAGGGATGGCTATCGGGGCAGGTCGAATTGGGTGATATGCCAGTATGGCTATCGGGATGGGTCGACTCTATTTGACCCGCGCCCGACCCGATTCGTACTGTGCGACAGATTGACTCTTTTTCGATCTATATATTATACGGGTCAACCTGTCCCATACATACGGGACCTGTTGGATTCGTCCCGTGACCCCCCCTGAATTTTTTTTAATCCTTTTAATTGCCATTGTGAGAGCAAGACTAGAAAATTATTTTGAACCCCTTATATGAATTTTTTCTTTTTTTTTAACCCACAACTGCTAAAAGAATGTGGGGATAACACGAGACGGGTCCAAACCGTCCTCACACGAATCCGGATAGCGAATCGGGTCAAGAGACCAGATTCGTTTTCCGTATTTTAGATTCGCACCGTTGGATCGTGACGAGACGAGTTCAACCAGTCTCGTTTCTGATTTGTCATTTGTCTAACAAACGGGACGAAAGTTACCCATCCCTACTGATACGGTCAAATTTTATTCCTCTGTTACCTCAAGAAACCAACACAAGGTAGAAAGTTTCTTGAAACGATGTTAGCGACTATAAATTTTACGGCAAAACACAGGTGAATTTTGTGAGTCTCTGCAACCATAACTACCCAGTATCATAAGGCAGAAAGTCTCTCAAAACAATGTTAGCATCAGCACAGGCTATTGACTCATTGGTATCTATTTGGATTGTTTCAGGCCATGGTAAGAAACTGAGCAACAATGGGGGCTGATGAAGAGAGCATGGATCCACACAACCTTTGGATGGCAAGTGAAAAAATCATGTCCAACGTTACTGACAGGGTTACAGGATCAAGCTCTTTGATGCATTGATGCATCTCTCATGTCAATCTCTGTTTTTCCTATGGAAATGGTATCGTCTTCGCTCTTTCTGAATCCTCCACTGTATCCTTAAAGTGGGGAAATTATACCCAAAGAAGAACGGGCATGGATAATATCGTCACGAACATTGTTCATGACATGACACGACAAGACGCACCAGATATACAAATTCTAAATAGTGATAAGAAACAAGAAAGATATGATACAAGTGTCGTGTCTGACACGAACAATCTTCATAATAGAGAGTGTCCTTGCTACATAAAGTATAACTAAACCATATGTTATTTGCTAAGTTACTGCAGTTTTTGCTGCATCTCAACCATCTATATGATGTCTTGCTAAATGCTAATGGCAAGCAATATAACCGACACATGTTGCAACCGAGAAATTGGTTAAGTTCAAGCATACGGCTGACAGAATGATTCATAACATGAAAAGCAGAGCATCGGAAAGATTTAAGAGCATCAATCATGATCGAACATGAAATCTTGAGAAGTACTCGAATCTAAACAAGGTAAAGCCATTCTTTTCAACCCACCCCGAAAATTTGTGAAAAATAAAAGATATGCCTGGTTATTGGTTAGGCACAATTTAGCCCCAGTTGGAAGTAAGATTTTATCACATATAGATTGAACAATTTTCATCATTGAACTAGTGCCAGGGAAATAGAAATGAGGTGTCTGATAATAACCACAAAAGTTTGGTATTAAGCCCAACAAGCAAGCAAAAACTCTTTGTGCATTACTGTCACTATGCTAATATACCTGCTTGTCCATAATGTAGATGCTAACAAAACGTAGTAATATGAAAAATAAAATCATAAAAATCAAAATTAAAAGCCGAGTGATGATCATAAAAAAAATATAAAAAAAAACTAGAAAACCTAACCTCTGATTCCCCGAAAGAACTTCAACCCTTCAAATGTACCAAAAAGGTGCTAAGAAGGTAAAGTACAAATGGTGAATTAAGAAAGAGATACACAATGTTTCCTAAGCACACTCGATATCGATTGGAAGTGAAAGTTTGGGTATGTTGTACTAAAAAGGTGTATGTCTGCATTTTACAGATTGTTCGGTGGTGGACTTAATTCATAAGATACTGATAGGTCCTTCTTCATTGTATCTCCCTCATTCTAGTTGTCGTTGTTCATTCTTCGATGATTTAACTGTGACTGTGAGTGTAGCAGGCAAAAGCTTCTCTTGTTCACGTTAGAGAGTAGTTGGTTCTTGATCATACGTTTGGTTTCAGAGGCTGACAATGCATTTGGATATCGTACTTGTTTCTGATGTCCACCTTCTTGGCTACAGAATTATTGTGCAACTAAAGATGTTGACAGTGACCACGCAAAACTGCCTGTCTTATTCTTTCTCAAAAGTAAGTGGTGCTACGGTCAAATTTTGGTGCATCGTAGAATTTTTATGGTGAAAAAAAAAAAAGGTGAAGTCTGTGAGTCTCTGTTACCTGAACTATCCAATATGAGATAGAAAGCTCAACGAAACTACGTTAGCGTTTACTGTGCCTCCATGCTCTCTGTGAATCGATCAAGCTCTATCTGTGTGCGCGCGTGCGTATGTGAAAGAAGGCCAAGTTTCCTGGCTCTTCTAAGAGTTCCTACACTTATTTTGCCTCCATGCTCTCTGTGAATCGATCAAGCTCTATCTGTGTGTGCGTGTGTGAAAAGAAGGCAAAAATTTCCTGGCTCTTCTAAGAGTTCCTACACCTAAACAATCCGGTGCTTTGTAGAATTTTATGAGAAAATTTTAGTGCAGCATGGAAATTTAAGGTAAAAAATAAGTGAAGTTTATGAATCTACGTACGTTACCTCAACTATCCAGTATAACGTAAAAGTTTTCTCCAAATAATGTTAGCGATTGAAGCTCTCTCATTGCCTGCCAAGAACTGGGTACTTTGGGTACACAAAAACTCAATCATCTTCAAAGAAATGCAGGCTGGATTCTCATCCCTACAGCACAATTTTCACTCATTAGTATCTATTTGGATTGTTTCAGGTCATAATGAGAAACTGAACAAGAACTGTGGGCTGTTGAGCATGAATCAACTAAACCTCTGGATAGCAAGTTTAGATCCAAAGACATGGTGAGGAAGCATGCCGCGGCTTCTTCCACCAAACATCAAATTTTGTAATCAACTGTAACATCCACAAATTATGTTAAATGCTTGGATGGCCAAAACTCTGATAGGCATATCATCATGTAATAAACATGCAAGCACTGATCATTATATATTATGAAATAAAAATAAAAAATAATCATGTGCAAGAAGCTCCTACAACTCAAACAGCATGTATCTCTAACAGGATCAAGCTCTTTTGATGCATCTCTCATGTCAATATTGTTGGATTGTGTCTCGTATCCAGTTTATGCATCCAGGTTGGCTTTGCGCCAGTGCAGCTTTGTACCAGTTACGATCTAATTAGACCGTGTGAGTCTATATTGGATTGGGCCATTGGGCAGGGATCACTTAGTGGTGTGGGCTACCATTAAGTGATGGGTAGGAGTTTCTTTATAGCACTATA
Organism: Agave tequilana; assembly: GCA_038442645.1. Classification (NCBI taxonomy): domain Eukaryota; kingdom Viridiplantae; phylum Streptophyta; class Magnoliopsida; order Asparagales; family Asparagaceae; genus Agave; species Agave tequilana. The sequence goes on from JAVJIF010027855.1 coordinate 39,445, forward strand.
TATAGTCTCTCATAGGTTAGATGAGAGAAGTCTTTTGGAGAGATGTAAAACATTGAGGTGAGAGGGAGATGGTGACGTGAGAGAGAAACTTGATTTTCTTGTACTCTTGTATTTGTTCTCCTTTCTCGTAGTAGATATCTATGCCCCATGGATATAGGTCGAAGTTAGGAAGCCGAACCACGTAAATATCGTGTCTTGTTCTTATTTGTGATCTCTTTATCTTGTGTGTTTTGTGTGATTAATCCCGTGGTGTATAATCAGAGATTTTCATCCCTAACAAGTGGTATCAGAGCTAATGGTGTTCCTTAAGTTATGGAATTGGACCTTTGGGCCGGGATCACTTACTGGTGTGGGCTACCATTAGGTGATGGATAGTGCTAGGATTTTATTATAGCACTTTATATAGTCTCTCATAGGTTAGCATGGAGAAGGCAAAATCGTTGGTTCTCCATTTAGCGGATCATTTCAAATTGAGCTCTAGGCAATGTTCTTCAAGTTTAAAAGATAAAAAAGACATGAAAAATGTTTTATAAGTCGGCAATTGATAGTTTGATATATGCTATGGTGTGTACAAGTCCTGACATTGCGCATGTCGTTAGTGTTGTTAGTCAATTCCTTGCAAATCAAGGTAACTAGTATTGGTAAGCGGTAAAATGAATTTCGGTATCGCAGAGGCATTCAAAGAAGTGTTTACGCTTTGGAGGTGGTCTCTCGGTGTTGGTTGCTTACACAATTCTGATATAGCCGGTGATATTGATTCTAGAAAATCTGCGTCGGGTACTTGGTTACTTTTGCAGGGGGAGCAATTTCATCGCAATCCAAGATGCAAAAGTGTGTGGCATTATCTACTACGGAGGCCTTGTACATTGCTATTACCAAAGCATACAAGGAGATGTTGTGGATGAAGAGATTCTTTGAGGAATTGGGTATGAAGCAAGAGCAGTAAGTTGTGCATAGTGATAGTCAAAGTGGTATGCACTTGAGTAAGAATTTTAGTTTTCATTCTAAGTCTAAGCATATTGATGTTAGGTATCATTAGATATGAAATGTGCTTGACTTGAAGTTATTGAAGCTTGAGAAGATTCATACTAACAAGAATTATGCTGATATGTTGGCAAAGGGCTTGCCGAAAAAGAGAGATGTTTTGTAGGAAGGTGGCCGGCATGGAGTCCATGTGAGCAGTCATGGTGATCACCCCTTATAGGCATGGGGAGTTTGTTGGATTGGGGTCCATACCCATGAGTGGACTCAAGTTAGCTTTTTTGTAATTATGTTCAGAGAGATATAATCAGTTAAGTTGGTCAAGTTGGTTCAACCCATTTGAGTTGGGTTCGAACTTAAGTCATTTGAGAGCTTAAATCAAAAGGCTAGAGAGAAGTTCTCATTCCACAATTCTATTACTCATTCCTCAATGTGGAGTCTTTGAGAGAGAAGAGAGTGGGGAAGCAATTAGGGTTACTCATAAGTTCTCATTTGAGTTGATTTGTTCAATAATTTCACATCATCTTGAAAATTCGGTTTTCTACCTTATTTGGGAGGTGATCTTGCAAGTGGATTGGTGGGTCTGGAGTTAGTGAGGTAACCTTGTAATTTTCCATTTTAATTTGTTGATTCTCAAGCTTGTTGTAGCTTTTAGAGGATATTGTATCACTCTTTGGTGGTAGTGGAATATTTCTCTCTCTTACATTGTGGACGTAGGCTCGGGTTGTGGCCGAACCTCATTAAATTCTTGGGGTTTCTTGTGTGTGCTTTTGCTAGATTTATTCCATATTTTCTATCCTAGTTCCACATAGATCTTGAGTGGAGACTCTTTTTGTCTCCCAACAATCTCTGTTTTCTTTGTAGATGTGATTAGTCATCGCTCTTTTTGAGTCCTCCACTTTATGCTAAGTTGGAGGAACTATATCCAAATAAGAATGGACACGGATATTTCAACATGAACAGTGTTTATGACATGACACGACAAGAAGCATAAGATATACAAGTTCTAATTAGTGGTACGAAACAAAGAGGACATGACTAGAAGAGTCCAATCTGACGCAAATACAACTTCATAATAAAGTGCCCTTGCGACATAAATGACAACTATATGTTCTTTGCTACCTTAGCTTTTGTTGTATCTTCATCATTTATAGAATGTCTTGCTAAATTCTAAAGCTAAGCATAAAATCTGGCACATGGTGCAGGTGAGAAATTTGGTCAAGTTCAACCATACAACAAACAGTGGTTCCAGTGTTTGAAAAGGCTTTATCAGTGTAGTGGTCAATTCCCGACCCTGAAGCGAGATCGCAACACGTGGCACGCCCCGGGGATACAATAAGAGAACGACTGCCATTCGATCGTCGACCGTGTGCCTCTACCATCCAACCTCAGAGCAAGCACCCATGAGCTCAAGTCCAACCCCAACTAAGCGGCTCCGACATCACCTCAGGTCAAGCGCCTAAGAGCTCGGGTTCAACCTTGACTCGGCGGCCCTAACGTCACCTCTCGAGCCACATACGAGCCCGATTCACTTTCGACATTGAAAGCTTCTGAAAGATTCTTTCAGCATAGCTCAGCGACGGGATTCTCGGAACTACCATATAGGTTTCAACTGCAGAGATTGAACATTGAACAGATTTTATCTCCGATCAACACACTTATTTCCGACCAACACACCTTATCTCCGGCCAACAATTCTCATCTCCAGCCAACAAATCATGCAGTTACAGCCAACGATTCAAGTAGTTACAACCAATAGATCGAGTTGTTATGATTGCAGCCAACCACCAAGATTAAATAATTATCTAGAGTTATCCTCTCATGTATAAATACTTCACCCTCTGAGAGAGTTTGGATCACAAAAACCCTAGCGTCCTTGTAATCAAGAGCCACTGATTTCTGCTTGTAATTCTTTCAAATTAAAGTAGAATCTCCCTCTCTCCCTTGTTTTTTTCCTTTCACGTTTTCACGTAAATCTATGTGCCTTTTGTTGTGATTATTGATCTGTGCGTTCTCTACAATTTTGTGGATATGAAAAAGTCTTCGGAGAATTTTTCACCGCAATGAGGTTCGGCATCAAGGCTCGCCTTGGGGCATTTCTAATGCTAATAGCTTTGAGGCGCAAGTGAACAACCATTTGTCCCTCGAGGCATACACCACATTAATTGAAGTATAATATATATATATATATATATATATATATATATATATATATATATATATATATATATATATATATATATATATAGGGCTATCTGTACCTCAGCCTGCGGGCTGAGAGAGTTTTCTCAGCCTGCGGGCGTGGCAACATCACCGCCCCACATCTGTTAAAAATTTGGCGGACAAAATCCTGTAAAATCCCGCCCAATTTAATGCCAGTCAACTCAACATTGTATTTTCCGAAATACCCTCCATCACAAACTTTTACCTATTGTAAAAAAATTAGTCTTCCAAAAAAATTTACAGCTCTTCAACTTCAAACGGCGGTTCTGATCCAATTTGTTCTTTTCCTTCAAAAATTTCATCCGTTTTTGGAAAAAATTATTTGCAACTGATGGCGCCTAAGAAATCATCCGTCGAAAAAGGTACTACAAAATAGATATTTTCAAAAATTTTTAGGGTTTGTGTATTTTAAAAGTTTTAAATTTTTCAAGATTTATTTCTGAAGTCGCATTTTTTTTTAATTTTTTTTAAATATTGGAAACATGGTCGCAATTACGAAAGAGATTTTCAAACTTTAGACGATAAAGGTCCTATTTTTTGAAAGTTTTTATTATTTACTTCTATTTTTACTGTGTCGCAGTTCAGATCTGTGCGACTTTGGAAAATTTTTTTTTTTTTTACCTTTCCTTGTGGACGAATGCGACGTTGGTCGCAGTATATGAAATTTACTTTTTTTTTCTCACATACTGACCACATGGGGTCGCAGTTGTTTAAATAAGAGTTGTAGTCTCAAGTCTTCACCAAGGTCGCAGTTTATTTAAATTATATGTTTTTATCAAACTTGTGTCGCAGTTGTTTCTGTTTGAACTGTAGTCTTATGCGACCTTGGTCGCAGTGTTGTCCCTGGTCGCAGTTGTTCTGATTGCACTGTAGTCTTATGCGACCTTGATCGCAGTGCGACCCTGGTCGCAGTTTATTAAAAAACAAATATGCTTATATTCCCTTATAATTTTTTAATAATCATGGTCTAAAGTGTTTAATTTTTCTTCTACGTAGGTAAACAACAGATACAGGTTCGTCCTCTGAGATCAAGCATAAAACCAATGTGCCAGTTAATGAAGAAATTTAAAGAGTACATACCGGCTGATTTCGTAGAGGCGATGAAGAATACCCCATTTGGCCCAATCTTCATGGCGTTCTATAATGAAGAATTTGGGGCTGAAAAGACACTAAAATCAAACGTTGCCGTGGTTGCGTATTTTAGACCAGTATGACAGGAATACAGGATCTTTACAATTGGGGGCAAAGAGATTGAGTTAACAGTGGAGGATGTTGCCCTTACTTTTGGTCTACCTGTCAATGGGGTAGATTTTTGTGATGAATAAGACATGTACGCTGAAAGATAGAGGGTTATAAAACATTTTTTCCCCAATATAAAGAAGATCACAAAAGTATCTATTGAAGATGCTTTGGATAATCTTCTTGTCAAGAGAAGGAGGAGGGATATATTAGATGTGACACAGGATGAACAATCTGAGCAGCAATGTCTATAAATGAAATTATAAGAGACATAAATAGACTTGCAGCTCAAGACTTTACCACATTAGTCATCCTATACATGTCGGCCACTCTTTTCTTCTCTGGCAGTAAATGCACGGTGCCGTGGTATATTGTGGAACAGATTGCCAATATGCAACTAATGAGGACAATATGCTGGGCAAAAACTGTTTGGCAATTCCTGATTGACTCAAGGACATCTTCAGGCAAACCACGTACGAGCTGCAAGGATGCTCCGTGCAAATTATTGTAAGTAGAAATCTCAAATTTGGCCAACATTGTATGAAATTTACCCATAAATTGATAAAATTTGTGGAAACTAATTTAATTTTAATTTTTACAGTATTGGCTGTGTGAGAGGGGACCTATTTTTGAGCAGAGGTCTGGTTTGGAGGAAAAAACCCCACGCGCAGTAAGATGGGACCTCCAAAATATTGGCAGATCTCTACTTGAAGTTGATCTAAAAAGATTGACAGCAATATTGTAAGTTAAACTTCTTTTTATGTGTAGTACAAATAAAATGCGACCATAGTCGCAGTATTGAGCTGCAACTTTCGCAGTTCGTTTTATGCCTGACAAATAATGTGCGACCATGGTCGCATTCTCTTGAAAATACCCTTTTCAACAGAAATGCGACCATGGTCGCAGTGTTGAGCTGCATGTCTTGGCAGATAAATTTATGCACGACAAAACATACTGCGACCATGGTCGAATTCTTATCCAAAAATATTTCATAAATAAACTGCGACCATGGTCGCAGTATCATAATTTCATTGTTTTATTTTTAGCTTACCTTTTTCTGTTTATTTTCAGATTTTGAGTTGAATGGCCAACATCTCTAATGATGAAAAAAATATGGTTGGCCTTCCTGTTGAAGGAGAAGAGGATGAGAAGAAGAAAGTAGCAGAAGATGAGGTGGAGATGAAGGTGAAGAAGAAGAAGAAGAAGAAGGTCAAAGTGAAGGAGATGAAGGAGGCCATACATGTAATGAGGCTGACATCCCGGCGGAAAAGGAGCCAGAACCGGCTGAAACGAGTGAGCAAGAACCAATTTTGAAGGTTATTTGCCACCTTCACCGGATGTTCAAGCAGCAGAAATAAAACGATTGAGGTCTGCAAATCAGCTCTTGAGAGATTATGTTTCTCAGCTTGAAAAAAAGATTGAAAATATGGAGAATGAGAAGAGTCAACGCTGAATTAAAATTAAAAGAAGAGAAAAAGAGAGAAGAAAAACCAAAAAAGGCAACAGGAGAATAGAAGAAGGAAGAGGAGGAGAATGAAAGGAGGAAGAGGGAAGAGGAAGAGAAGAGAAGAGAAGAAGAGGGAAGAAGAGAAGGAAAAGGAGAACAGGAGGAGAGAAGTGGAGGAGAAGGAGAATAGAAGAAGGGAAGAGGAGGAGAATGAAGGAGAATGAGGAAGAAGAGGAGAAGGAGAGAAGAGGAGGGAAAAGGAAGAGCAGGAGAAGGAGAAGAGGAGGAGGAGGGAGGAGGAAGAGAATGAGAAGAAGAGGAGGAAGGCGCAGATGGAGAACAAAAGAATGAAGGAGCAGATGGAGAAGCAGGCTGAAGAGGAGAAGAAGAAAAAAACTGGAAGAGGATAAAATCATGGGTTCTGAGTCTGTTTTTAATTAATATTGGGGAAGATATTCCAGTTTTTCTCTGAATCTAACTCAAATGACTCAAGAAATCCAAAGAGATAGAGCTTCTGAAGAAGAAATTCAAGAACATACTCCGCCTCAGAAGCAATCATCAAAGAAGCTGTTTTGGAAACCTCTAAAGGAACAGAAAGGGGAGTCAAAGAACGAAAGCGCGCTGAAAGAGATCGCGATGACTCCGACTTGTTTATCCAAAACAGAAGAAGAAAAAAATGAAAATCCTCTTCCACAGCCTGCGGCTGCGAGTTCTGCAGAATTGACCGAAACCACATCATACAGAATTCTGCAGCCCGATCAACAAGCTCGTATAAAACATTTCTTCGACAAGTCCTACTCTGAGTAAGTTAATTCATATCAAAAATTTCTGTTATACCTTTATATAAGAACAATTAAATTACTAACTTTGTTTGAATATCTTGCAGTTCTACTGCATATCAGGATACCGATAATTCAATCATCATTTCAAGGAATGACATTGAGGACCTGATGTTCAGTAGAGACTTAGATGCAACTGTAATTCATTTCTACATGCAGCATCTTGAGAAAAGAGAAGGATTAAAAAGCATATCTTCCGAAGCGAAGCTTGGGTAAAAATCTACTTTCTCCTTTACTGTTTAATGTAATATCAACTCTGGAACAGATTACTAATATTCTCTATCTCTGTGTAGACATAAATCATGTATGCGACTAAGGTCGCAGTGAATAATTAAAATGTACTGCTACTAACACATGTACTGCGACCAAGGTCGCAGTTTATAATTAAAATGTATTGCTACTAACTCAGGTACTGCGACAAAATGTAACAGCTGCGACCTGCGCCAAGGTCGGAGCTGCGACCAAGTCGCAGTTTATAATTAAAATGTATTACTACTAACTCAGTACTGCGACAAATGAAACAGCTGCGACTGCGACCAAGGTCGGAGCTGCGACCAAGGTCGCAGTTTATAATTAAAATGTACTGCTACTAACTCAGGTATTGCGACAAAATGTAACAGCTGCGACCTGCGACAAGGTCGGAGCTGTGCGACTAAATAATATAGTGCGACTAAGGTCGCAGTTTATAATTTTTTGTTATATTTAATTCATTTTGTATTTGATTTCTATTTTTTTTCTTGTCCGCAGCACGGTGTTGTAAATAAAATTGAAGATCTGGAAGGTCATTTCATCAAGCAGAGAAGCTGTTGAAAAACTGGACAGCTGACGTGCAGTACATGTTCTTCCCGATCAATCACAAACATAGTGCCGACGAATCGGGATTTCACTGGACCTTGCTGGTATTCGATTGCTCCACAGAAGAGTGGATTTTTTACAACTCTTTGGTCCCAGCTGACAAAAAAGGTAGTATAACAAGCTTTACCAAACAGATGCAAGAATAATGGTGAGTTAAATTTTAATATTTTGATTACTGAAAACTTGCAATTAATTTGGTTAATACTAATTTTTGTTCCTATTGACATTGCAGAAGAGATAGATTATTAGAGATTTTTGAGATTCATTCCAAAAAAAATTGAGAAAAAATAAAATAAAATACGCAAAATGCCCCCAACAAGCAAACAGGTATATAAATTTTTGACATGTAATTTCATTTCATATTTTTATTTTTTTTAGTACAAAAACTAATTTCATTAATGATTGCTCTATGGAAATTTCAGTGTTGATTGCGCTATATGTATGCAAGTACATGGAAAGCATAGCGTCTGGCTATCATCTATCAGCTGCTGATGCTGTTACGGTTGATGCTGTACAGAAACTAAGAAGTGAGCTTGCATACATGATACTTGCAGATGTAGAGAAGAGTTGGGATGAAGAACAGACATTATACGACATACGACATATGAAGACTGATAGTTGACAAATTATTGATATACCACATTTTTTTTTTATAAATGTAAAAAATATTTCAAGTGCAATTCATTGCATAATTTTTTTGTTGTATTGATTTAATTTATACACATTTCTATACATTTATTTATTATAAGTTCCATTGATATTTACAGTATTCATTTGTTAGAACTTGGCTTTTACTATTGCGTACTGATGTTAGAAACAAACATGCCTTCAGTAATTGTGTAATCAACAACAACACTGCGACCTTCGTCGCTATGCGTGTTAATATAAAGGAACACCTACCTAACGTACAGCGACTTAAGTCTTCACCATCTCAAAAATCTAAAAAGAAGGTTGCGACTTTGGTCGCAGTTGATAGCCGCAGCCTTAGTAAAATACAATGCGACTTTGGTCGCAGTTGATAGCCGCAGCCTTAGTAAAATACAATGCGACTTTGGTCGCAGTTGATGGCGGCAATGTAATCAACAATAACACTGCGACCTTGGTTGCTATGCGTGTTAATATTAAGGAAAAACACATACCTAACGTACTGCGACTTAAAAAGAAGGTTGCGACAGTTGATAGCCGAAGTCTTAATAAAATACATGCGACCTTGGTCGAAGTTGATGTCGGCAATGTTTTAATCAACAACAACACTGCGACCTTGGTCGCTATGCGTGTTAATATAAAGGTCGCTATGCGTGTTAACACCTACCTAACGTACTGCGACCTAAGTCGCAGTACATGTAGTGCGACCCTAGATTGCAGTTGCTGGCCATCTTTATCAATAACAACACTGCGACCTTGGTCGCAATTAATCATGTACACTGCGACCAAAGTCTCTGACTACATTATGTACAACAAAAATAAACTATAAAGTAGAACTTTAAAGTACAAGTACATACAAAATAATACAGTAGAAATCAAAGAATGATAATAATCTGATTATAAATTACACGCCAGTGCCAGAATGCGACTTAATCTCTCTACACTGTGCGACCCTGGTCGCACTTCATAAAAATTGAAGTCTTTGTTCCTTCCAGATGGAGGCAACCAAACCTACTTCTTCTGCCAATTAAAAAAATAAATAGTAAGAATTTTAAAGATTAATCGTTAAAAAAAAATGATTAACAGGTTAATGTAATATACCATTAACGGACAACCAGTCCTGTAATGGCCCAGCTCTTGGCAGTTACCACATCTTCGATGCTTAACTTCCTTCTGATATATAGAATCTTCAAAACCAGACTTAAGCCTGGATGCAGCTCTAGGTCTCCCCTTGGTTGGTACAGGACCAATTGGATCACGTATATTCAATTCTTCACCATCTCGCAATATGACAACGGATCCACTGGAACCAACGGCAGTCTTAGGATGTGATGAATGATCATTTCCTGACATTGCTCTGTATTCTCTAGTGGTATTTTGGGCAAAACTTTCCAAAACTCCCTCCAACTTTGAATATTTTCATCAGAATCAGCGACCATGTCCAGAATTGCATTAAATTTTGAACGAACTGTCCACAATCTAGCCGTCCGTGGAGTGCCTTGGCTGGGAAAAGGCCTCATGCCATTTTCAATTGCAACGTTTTTGTAACGAGCATCCAACCTCCATCTCTGAAGTATATATGATTCCGGTATATGTGTAACGTGATTGCGCCACAAAATACACAGAATATGTCTACATAGGATACTCTGTTTCAATAACGAGCAACTGCAAGAAACATGAAGTTCCTCTCGATTATCATAACTGACCTTTCCCAACTGTCTTTTGATTCTGAAAATTTACCAACCAAATATGTTGATCCAGGTTTGTCCTGTTCCACCTTCTTCTGAAAACAGTGTCATTACAACTGCCCATTCCTTTTGGAACAACTGAAAAATCTTCGTGTATACAACTTCGAAACCTGTATCTCATATGGATTGGTTGTACAATTGGGCACAGAATTCAAACCCCTAAATCTTGAAGAGATTCAGATGCACGACGGGAAGCAACGGCTTTATCATTGGTGAACAAATTCCACTAGTTTAGTGTTTGAGTTAACAAAACCATCAAAGAAGAATTAATACTCTCGGACCTCTGACTGGTTGTCATTCCAGCAGAGAAAACATCCTGATATATGCATTAACCAATGTCCACGAAGCCCGTACATCTTCATCAACCAACTGCCATCTTCTTCTTCTAACTGATTTTTTCATCATCAGACGCCATCGTTCCTCACACGTGCTTATATCGCGGGAGGTGTACCAAGCATGGAAATCGGAGACCATATCTTCTCCATACTTGTTAGCCATTGGGATTTGTTGCTCGGCAATATGTTTCCGTACATGCCAGAAACAGTAACGGTGCCGAGACGTCGGGAAAACAATCTTGATGGCCTCACCAATCTGCGCATCCTGATCAGTAATAACAGCTTCGGTTCAACTCCATGCATGCACTTGAGCCATTTTTGGAATAACCAAACAAATGTACCCTCTGCTCATCAGCAAGCATTGCACAGCCGAACAAAATTGACTGCCGGTGATGATTTACTCCAGTGAATGGAGCAAATGGCAAGCTCAAGTGATTAGTCCTGTATGTGGTGTCAAAAATGATCACATCACAGAAGCTCAGATACGAGGAAATAGCTCTTCCATCAGCTCAAAAAATGCTTCTAAGTGTGCCCGCGTTATCAACTTCACTTGAAAAGAAGAATTCTGGATCGGTCTCTCCTTTTTCTCTGAAAAATTTGATAATAGCAATAACTCATGACCGCAGTTATTTCTACGTTGACGAGTGAAATCAATAACTTGTTGAGGGCGCACTTCTTCACAGCCTTCTCCCTGGCTCATTGCATTAACAACGCGGGAATATTTGAAGGCCGCATTCCAACATCAACCAGATTGCTCATAATGGTTCTGCTATTTGTTGAACGATGAGTCTGGTGAGAGTAAGGTGATGTACCTTATCCGGGCTAGACAATTCATGTGAATGAGTATCAACAAATTTTTGTGATACCCAATATCGACTTGAGTCCAACAAAAAACGAAGACGGATATGCATCTCAGCAGGACAAGATACTCTAGGTTAACTCGACGACGCACTGTAAGCCCCTCTTGTCTTTTGTCACACAACTTCTTCAGCCCTTCCTTGTTGCAGCAAAATCTTCTGCAAATAATCTCATGAGGAGGCTTCTGTGACTTATCTGTACTTTTTCTTCTCACGTTAAAACCTCTATTCCTTGCAAAACAATTGTAGAAATTGTATGCTTCATATGCGACAGGGAACTGTTTCCCTATAAACTTATCTGAGCTTCCAGACATTTCTGCATGTGCATTCATATCCACAAAAGAATTTACACGAATTAAATGAATAAAATATTTTTTAGATATCACTGTATTCTAAAATATAAGTTATATAAATGCGACCAAGGTCGCATAAGAGATGAAAACAATTTACTTCTTATCAGCTGTTCGACCAAGGTCGCAGTTATCCGTATGAGAAGAAATCTATATTACTTCTTACTAAAGACTGCGACCTAAGTCGCAGTAATAAAAATAAGATTTCACATACGACATGAAACTATAATACTCCTTATAGAAGACTGCGACCTAAGTCGCAGTAATCAGTGTGAATAAATCTATATTATTCCTTACTAAAGACTGCGATCTAAGTCGCAGTATCGCATGTGAAGAAATCTATATTACTCCTTACTAAACACTATGACCTAAGTCGCAGTTATCCGTATGTGAAGAAATATATATTACTCCTTACTAAAGACTGCGACCTAAGACGCATACCCTAGAAAAAAAAATTTAACAGCCGGAGATTATTTTCAAATATTAAAACGATCGCAGTACCTCATAGTCTAAAGAGAAAACATTAATATTTAAGAAATTGTTTTTAAAATAGATATAAACAATTAAACCTGTTGATCGGCATGCCAGAGATGTCAACCCTTCAGATTTTCAATATTCTGAGAGAAAGTAGA
>JAVJIF010027856.1:0-60862 GCA_038442645.1 Agave tequilana
GGGATGTTTTAGATTTTGGTGGAGTTGTTGGAGTTTTGTGGTGGTTTACATGGAGATGGAGGAGGAAGAAAATGAAGGTAGGGAGTTGGAGAAGTTGTAGTGGTTGTGGTTGTGGTGGATGAGAAGGAGGAGTTGGTGGTGGTTAGAGTTTTGGTGAAGAGAAAAAGAAGTGGAAGAAGAAGGAAAGTTTATATAGGAATGGAATTGTGAAGGTGATGTAAAAATATTTAGGGAGGGGGTTTTTTATAAATGGAGAGGTGAGGTGGCTCTCTTGGCCGGCCATGGTGATGGGAGAGGAGTTTGAGTGGTTTTGGATTTTGGAGAAGATATTTTTGGTGGAAGGAGAAGATTTTTGGTGGAAAGTTGTAGAAAGTAATGGAAGAATGGAGAATTTGGTGGAAATAAAAGGAAGGAAAGAAAAAGGAAAAAGAAAAAGAAAATGAAAAAAGGAAGATATTTTCTTGAAAGAAAAAGTGAAAATAATTAGAGTAGCGGATTCCGGGATTCAGTTGCAGATGCGGAAAACTTTCGGAAAATACCGAAATCGTCCAAAAATTAAGTATCTCAGAACGACCCACAAAATTCTCAAAAATCAAGAATATTATTCTAAGAATCATGGTGAAATCCATTTCAAGAAATTCTTATAGTTTTTAAATTAAAAATCCTGGAATCGGTCGCCAATATCGGTCGACACCAAATCTGGTAGAAATCTGATAAATTCTGAAAATTTCCAAAAATGAATTAAGATAGTAAAATTATTCTAAGCAAATATGTGAAAGCGGTTTCTCAAAATTTGACTCCATTTGTAAGTTAAAAATTCAGGAATAAACCAGTGGCACCGATTAATCCCAATTTTAGGTGTTATAAAAATAATTCAGAAAAATCTGAAAAATCACGAAAAATCTACAATATTTGGAAATAGTGTTTGAAACTAAAATCAGTCAATTTAGACTACCAGAAAGACTAAATCAACAAACAAATACGAAAGGGAATAAATAAAAAAAATATGATCGAAAAAATTGAATACGCAGATAAGTACATATTCTGGGAACGGGGTGTTACAGAGACGCGGGTGTCAACCCACGCGCCTTGGAGCTGCTGAGACGTGGGTTCGACCCTCGCGCCTTGGTGCTGCTGAGACGCGGGTTTCGACCCACGCGCCTTAGTGCTGCTGAGACGCGGCTGTCGAGCCTCGCGCCTTGGTGCTGCTGAGACGCGGGTTTCGACCCACGCGCCTTAGTGCTGCTGAGACGCGGCTGTCGAGCCTCGCGCCTTGATGCTGAGACGCGGGTTTCGACCCTCGCGCCTTGGTGCTGCTGAGACGCGGGTTTCGACCCTCGCGCCTTGGTGCGGCTGAGACGCGGGTTTCGACCCTCGGCTTGGTGCTGCTGAGATGCGGCTGTCGAGCCTCGCGCCTTGATGCTGCTGAGACGCGGTCAAAATTAGCTTTGCGTCTAGAACTTGAAATTCTGCTTTTCAATGGCTTGTCTTTTAGTGATTTTTTAGACAGCCTACAAAACCCCCTCCAAAGTTTTCGACATTCCGCAGTTAAGTGGGACGGATTCGAAATACTTTGACTCTAACTGAGCTCACCCTTATGACTGGACTGTCAATGCTCCAGGTTTGATCTTATCTGGAGTATGGTCTTCGTGAGTGTACTGTGAAACTCTTTGAAGCCACCAAAGTTGATCGTGTTGAGTGTCTAGATGCACATTCTAAACCTCCCCGATTGCTTTAAGTCTATCGTGGGTGCACTTTAAAGCCAGGAGTGGACGGTCGTCTACTTGTGCCAGTGTACTGTTGAACTGATTTGCAGAAGCAAGGACTGAACGCCAGCTCTTTGGGACGCAGGGATAGTACTGCTTTAAAGACGCGACTGATATTCCACAAGGCAGACGCGATGCTAGGCCGGATTGGAAGGATGCGAACTTTCGGAGAGACGCATCTTTTTTGAGTAAAGACGCGACTTTCTGGACGCAACTATGGCCGTGCTGAAGGGATGCGTCCATTGAGAGGCGCGGCTGCTGTGGGTGCGAATCCGTGCCATGCCATGAGTGCACTGCCACGTGTCCTGTGGAGCCGATGGGACACCTTCTTTTGGCGTGCGAACTTCACGCTGCATTAAATGCACTGTCCACGCGTCAAAAGATGATTCGATACCGAGTCAATCGAGCCAAGCGCCGCGTATCTTGCGAATCACTGTGCCTAAATGGCAACAGTCACGAGAGAGTCACCATTAGTCTCTCTTTCGTCTTCAGGTGTATCTGCTAGGGTTTTGAGAAAAAGGATTTCCTTTTGTTCTCTTCTCTTCCGTTTAGCATTAGATTCTTGATTCGCAATAGCACCCAAGGCCAAGCAAACTGCTTCATCGTCGAAGGCGTCGTCACTAAGGCCTAAAGGGGCGGTTCCTCCATGCAGGAAGCCCCTATCTCAGGTATAACGCCATCAGGCTTGATCTTCGCCATTAGAGGGGTTTATGGAGTTCTTAAACCCTAAAATCCCTTCTTTGAAGGGAACCGCCAACGTGGATTCGAAACCATGTTTGGTTCTCAGACGCGGTCTTTGAGTTAACAAACAAGGCGCGGGTTTGATGACCCTACCGCTTTTATCCGCTTGAGGATGTACTTGTTTGTTTGAACATAGGGCGCCAGTAAGCCTTGCGTTCCGGAGTCATCACTTAGAATGTTTCTAATTGTGAAAGATCGAACGCAGACTGATTCTTGCGTTCCGTGACATCAAACGCTGGTTTTTATGAATCTCGCACCGAGTCAAGTACTTAGAGATTTTTCATAAGTCTTAGATTTTGAAAACGCAGACTCCCTACTGGCATCACGGTCCTCAGGTCCGGACGCGGATCCTCAGGTCTGGACGCGGATTTTGACAATTTCTGCGTCCAGTATTCTTCTGCGTCTGAATTATAGACACTTAACGTTTTTGTTTAGATTTCTGATTAGATTTCTGTTCAAGTGTCGTTTCCTTCTGCAGTGCAACACTCTTCCAGCCCACTCTCTCAAGAGGCGCCACTTCGGGCACATAGGTGGTGCTGACCGGATTTAACCTTGTGCTGCAAAGGACTGCTCCTGTGACTGCCGACAAGTCGAAGGAGCGAAGGGAGAGGCTCTCCAACGTTGACGCGGCAACCTTTCGGGAGCTTATGACTGACGCGGCATTCACAACGAATGCTCGCGCTCCGATGGAGAAGCCTGCTTTCTTCTTTGGAGACCATATTAGCGAGGGCAGCTATTCTTTGCATGATGGAGATTATAATGGCTCCGTCAGATAGGGGATAGAAGGTTCTTTCTTCCGAGCATGGAGAGGATGTACCCACTATCTTATCTCCAGCACATGTCCGTCCCTCGAAAACTGACATGGGAGCTTCCCGACCGTCCCTGAGGTTACTCTCGGCAACCTAGGCTCCAAGAAGGTATATCATGCTGGTCATGATAAGGAGGCTCTCGGCCTGTTTCCCGGGCTGTTGAGGACCGATCACCCAGTAGGAGAAACTCCTAAACTCGGCACCACCTTCCTCAATGCATTCATGAAAGTGAGGGGTGATTTTCCAGTCGACTTCCGTTCACCGGGTGGATCCATTCCACTGAGAAGTATTGGGGGGCAAGATGGTGAGCTTCGTCCTTGCCGATCTTGGAGGCCTGTTGGAGATGTGGAATTGTACCAGGCGGTCAGGGCCGTGCGTATGGTATTCCACCAAGTTCTCAAAACTTCTTTGGGATCCTGGAGCGTTACAATCCTCTGACGGGAACATTCTTCACTCCGGTCGGAGAGATGGATCTTGCCCTGCACGAGTTGTACGAAGTCTCGGGGCTGGTAATGGGGGACTCTCCTTATGAGGAATACTCCCGACCACTGAGGAGCTTCATCTTTTGAAGAAAGCGTCTCCTCGAGTGTACGAGACTTATTGGAGGTGTTATGTCACTCCACATTTGCGGCCAGATAACCTCTTGGAGGACGAGGGGAGTCAAGCAGCTGTCTTGGGCAAGCTACTTGTTAATGGCGTCAATCAAAAAGACCATCTAGTGACCCGACTGGCTCCCAGCTCCGACGAGGAGATTGCCGAAAGGATCAAGGCTTCTGTAGACTCCTACACCACGGAGTCGAACGAGGATACTTTCGAACCTGACACGGTTTTCGAAAGTTTCCATCATCAAGCCCGGATCCCTATCTCCAATCGAGCACTGTTGGCGGGCTTCTTAATGTTGTGGTTGAAGCGCTGTGTGGTGCCGACACTGCCACATGAGGTGATTGTTGCCGACGTAGTGTACCCGGCGGTGCTCCTGGCTTATGGTAGGCCCATAGCTCTCCTCCCGGCCATGGCGGCCGGTATTCAAAGCGGGTTGCGGACCTTAACTCAGAATCTATGCAAAGTAGAGAAGGCTGTCGACTCCAGGGTAAGGCGATTGTTGACTCAGATGGGAGGCCGACGGTAAAGCGTCCCAACCCTCGGGTTGAGCTTCCCTACACGTACCTAATGGCTTGGTACGTTATGCACTGTCCCTCCCTGATGACGCCGGTGTCTTGGAGTGAGGGGTTTACCCTTTCGTACAGCGGTTGAGGGTTCAAGCTGGTGTAATACTTATATGTATTTCATTCGGAAGTGCATTCTAACTGCTTCGAACTACCAGCTCAATCGCTGCTTCCCTGAGATTACTGGTGCATCTTTCGGGGATAAATTTGCTGACTTCGTGGGCCCAGATAACTTCACGAGGCTGTCATCGGGAGTTTTCTGGTGGTTGGTCAATATTCAGCCTGGGTATGTGCTTTTCCGACAAGGGAATTCGTGCACGATCGAGCCGTACATGTCGAATCGTTTCGCCCGACAGTTCGGCTATGATCAATTGTATGTCGGTAACCCCAATGCTCGACTCGCCTTCAGTGGAACTTGTTTGAAGGTGTTCGGGCTTGGTATTATAGTGTGGCGGAGGGACGGAAGCACTTTTTTCGTCTGCCTCCCAAAGAGCCGAAAGGCTGTACAAGCCTTAGCTTCTGTACCTGGTACTTCCAAGCCAACCAAACGCCTGACTTTGCTCCAGAGTACTCATGCATCGAGAATATCAATGCATTTACGAAGCAAAGTTGGAGTCCAAAAAATGCTCACGAGGCGTCGAGGAGTATCAGAAGGCTCCGAAGGAGATCAGAAGGGTATCGAGGGAGGAGCCGCGAGCAGCAAAGGGTCGACAGGCGGCGCGTAAGCGTTCTCAAGGCTCTGCTTCCACTGTTGAGCCTGCCTCAAAGAAGGTCCGGAGAGACTTGGCGGCCGCAATTTCTCCGTCCGAAGACATCCCTTCTGGTGTTGAGGAACAGAGGGAAGAAACGGAAGATGAGGATAACGCCTCCTTGGTCCGTACCCGTGGATTGCGCAGCAGGGGCCCCAGGATCTGGAGGAAGGGGAGTTCGCTGACAAACCCCCGCCACTGACGAGGCTGAGCAGCTTGAAGTCGACATAATGAGCGGAGGTGATGTTGAGATTCCAGGGGTCTCAATTCAGCCCGGGTCTTCCTCAGCTCACGAGAGGAGGGATGAGGCACAACAGCCCGGGTCCCCTAGTGTATTAATCCCCAGTCCTCGGGTAGTTGATCCCAGCCCTACCACTGGGGTATTTGGTAGCAAGGTCCCGGTTGCCGAGGCTTCTTGCGTTAAACTGTCGCCTTCTTCATCCTACGAAGAAGGGTATGATTCAGGAGATGAGGTCGACTTTGGCGATGAACCCGCTCCTCCTGATCCGAGTAATTCTCACACATCTCGGAGGAGAAAATATATGGGTATGAGCCGGGTGACGGCGTCACCACCAGCGGCAGTTATTCCCTGCTGAAGCTGCTGAAGGTGCTCTTTTCGCCTAACTCATCCTTTAACTAGGAAAAAGATTTTGACGTTTTCTTTTTCATCTGGCTTCATATCGCAGGGCTGGTCGTGGTTAGCGAGGCCGCTGCTTCCTCCAGATCGAGGAGATGATACAGGAGCTGGCCCAGCAAGAGAGAGTTGAGACTCCTATTACTGGGATGCCTCAAGAGAGGGCAATCATCGAAGTCAGGGAGACCTCCACCTTGCAGGATTCGCCTAAGAACTCGCCATCTTTGGACCCTCAGCTAGGTAAGGAATATTGATATTTTGAATGTTTTCCTTTTACCGTCGTAGCTGATATTCTTGTAATTTGCAGAGGGCATTGAGGAAGCTCAGGTAGGAGATTTGGTGGTCAGTGCCTACCCGGGAGGCCGTACAACTCAAACCTCGTCCAAGGACCCTGAAGAGGTCGAGCTTACTGTCATTTCATCGGGGTGTGGAGGTTTTACGGACGTAGTACCACCAGAAGCGCCGGCGGCTACTCTTGCTCCAGCCGCACCCGTGGTCAGCCGACTCCTGTTCCGGAAGAATCGGCTTACATCCCTCACTCCGTGATAGAAAGGGGATCGGGGAGCACTTTAGGTGGTGATACCATGGGGATTCTGACACGCCAGATGGTGCAGCAGTTCTTTGCCTCGATGCGATCATGCATTGATTTCATCCTGTCTGGGGATAGCTCCTTTGAATTCGCCCGGTTGTTTCTCGGAAACCTGATCGAGAACATCAGTTTAGCCGGAGGCCCTTCACCAGCCAAGGAGTGTCTGCTGCTGGTGGAGCAGTTGGGACATAACTTGAGAAAGCTTTCGATCCCTGGAGAATGTTGGCTCATTTCACGAGGCTCAGGAAACTCTGAATAGGCTCCTTGCTGCTCAAGAGCAAGAGCGAAGAGAGGTGGAAGAGAATATGACCGAAAGGAACCGTCTTCTCGAAGGTTTCCAGCCTGATCATCAAAAGCTAGCGGTCGAGTCGAAGGAATCCGAGATGATCATACAGGCTGCGAAGCAGGCTATCCTTGACTCTCGGGCTGCTATAGCCAGAGCTGAGGCTTTGATTGTTCTTAATGAACAGAAGCTTGCTACTTCTGAAAAGAGGCTAGCGGAGTTAGAGGCTGCCAAGGTGCAAGTTGAAGCAAATCTCTCTGTTTATTCCTCCGAGCTGGAATCCCTCCGAGTACAAGCGAAGAGATTTTATCCGAGGAGGATCTGCGGCCCAAGCTCTCATGGAGGCTGAGAAGGCGCGCCAACATGAGATACATCGCCTTATAGAACAAATCCGTTCTTTGGCGAACCAGGACTTTTAGCCTTCTTTTTTTTCTTCTTGTAAAGAAAAGGACACTCTATTTATCAAGAATGTTTGTATCTACTTTTATCATATTTGAATAATAAAAGTCGTTGAATTTTTTGTTCCATCTTCATTGCCCCGCAGTAGATGAATCCAACCTTTCAATCACAGATTTTGGTTGTGCTCCCTTACTGACTGTGAATAACAGACTTAGGTAGAACTAAGTTCATTTGATGAAATGCAACGTCGTTCCAAAGAGAGACCGGGTTCTGAGGAACGCGACTTTGACCTGCCAGTGAAGACGCGGTTCAAGTTGACGCGAAAGACGCAGCTTTGAGTGTGACTCATTGGCCGCAGTCCTTAACTTTACCAAGGAATTAGAATGCATCAAAAATGTGGTCTTACGCTTCTTAAAACTGGCGCAGATATATAAGAGGACGCGACGCTGGGTCTTTGACCCGGTGCAAATCCATCATCATCTCGCCATGTCGACGCAGCTCCAAGGTACCTGTGAATCTGATTGGCCTCTTTGCTGAAGGTTCAAGCCTCAGGACGCAGCTTCTTCTATTATGCGCTTTCCCACTGAGACCCCCAGAATGGGTCCTTTTTGTTGATGGACGCAACCTGGAATCGTCCGAGAGACGCGGAGCAACTTTGAGTCATCCAAGAGACGCGAAGGGTCTTCTGACTTGGAATGAAAGAGGACGCCACTTTTGAAAAAGGGACGCGGGTTCCTGAACGCGGCTCTCATGCCTGCGTTTGGTGCAACTTCCCAGACGTTACATGCAGCCTGTCATAAAGGTTTTATCGGATCTTTAAACGTCCAGTCGTTGTTGACGATTAGGGACTCGCACCATTCGATGTTTTCCGGGGCGACCATCCACGCGTCGGCTCTTCATTGGGCCTGGGCGTTAATGCCTTTTAATGCCAAACCGGCGCTGGCGGTTGGAGATCTGCGTCTTCGACGCTTCCCGAAGCGATAGTCCACGTGTCAGCCCTTTACTGGGCTTTGACATGCACGCGGGGATTGAAGCCGATGACGCTGATTAATGAGCCATTGATTATAGGTGTTGTAGCTTGCCTATAAATAGGGCTTACCTCCTTCCTTTAGCAGTCCCATACTTGAACTATTCTCTTTTAAAAACGAGTGCTCTGAGAGACTCCATCTTCTCCCTTCAAGGATTTTTTTACCAGGGGCTTGCCTCCATGGACGAAGATGACCCAGAGCTTTCATGCTTATGTTTGGTCTCTTCAGAAGATTACCACTGTCAAGTGATTTCAATAAACAAAAGCGTCTCCTTGAGCACCTTTTATGTCCGCGCTTCGATGCAGAGAGTTCAACTCTTAATAGAGGCCTCTGCGGGTACGCCTTCTTGGTTTGCCATGATATTTTAACCCAATCAGGTTTGAATTTTGATATCATAAAGTCTCAGTTGGTGCATTCCTTTTCTGAAATTTGCGCCATCGACTTAAACTTCTCTAGACGCCAATACAGTGGGCTTTGGTTCCTGGCTGTCGGTTTTGCACACAGAGCTTGCGCCTTGAGGCCGTTGACTTGGAAGAATTTTAACTTCAGGCTGAAGGTTTCAGGCTTGAATTTTGCAACTCCTGTTCATTCAACAGGGAGATGGCAATTTTCGCGTCTGATTCTCTTCACGTCTCGTCCTTTAAGCGCGGATGCAAAATGAGACTGCGTCTGAATTCTGTGTATATCACAATTTTGACCGCGTCTGTTTCTGTCGCCGCAGATGTTTGCTGCGCGGGTCATTTCCGCGTCTGACGATTTCAGCAATAACTGTGTCTGTCACTTAGTTTTTCTGTTGAAGTATACTAAGCTTCAAATCTTCTAATTTTGTTGTTTCTTGCAGGTAGGCTTGATCATCCTTTTTCATGTTCGCCGGGCCCCTGGGAGAATATTTCGGCCGGCGAACTTGTTCGATGTTCGTCCACAAGGAAAGAAATCATGGTCCCCGTCGTCCGCAAGGGCAGAAATCATGGTCCCTGACGGGGACTTAACCCTCGCCAAGATCTCTTTGGATTCAATGCACCAGTCATGCTTCTTGGCATGGCATGGTCAGAGTGAGGATGGCGGCGGGGGTAGCGGTGGATATAGTGGTGGTAGCATCCCCTGTGAGGTCTCAAAACCTCCCTTGACCCCAGAAGTGACATCGAGAAAAGCTCTATGCTCATTGGATGACTTTCTGGAGGTAGAGATGTTCATCAACGAAGGATCATACCCCCACTTCGGATGGTCAGGTGGAATCAGAAGATTATGCTGCCTTCCGACCTCAAGAAACACTATTGTTCTCGGTCAACAAAAGATTTCTTCGGCGTTTACATCATGCATCGTGGTGCAACCAGCTTCTGATCGTTGCCAGAATGTCCGATCCCACTTTGGCGCCCTTCCAAACATCCCGAACTGGGAATTGTATGCAGCTTTGAGGAGTGAGTGCAACCTCTGAGAGAGAGAGGGACTTCTTTGTACTCCTTAACTGTAACACTCAATCTCATTGTATAGAGAGCGTTTTGTATCACTTTCATATGCCTGAATATAAATAACAGTGACACTTTCTTTTTGTCTCTTCTATTGTCTTGAACTTTTTGTTTTTAGTCAGACGCATAGAAGCAAAGGATCTTTGACTTTGCCAAAACTTATGATGAATCTTAACAAGTCAAATTTTATGGAGAAAGATCCTATTTCAGGAACTCAGCAATGCTATCAGAGGTGTAATATTAACTTGACACGGATAAAAATGATTTTTGGTGGACCTGCTACTTTATAAAAGAAAGTAACAGGTGAATTGGTACCCCCAGGGAAGGTGAGCTTTTATCAAAGGTTTAAGCTCAACTGGAGAGTTGAGAAACATGTTAACGGTGAGTGAATAACAAAAGTAATGCTAAGTGGGTAAGATTGTGATTCTGTTGAGGAGAATAACAAGTGAGACTAGACTCGTGGGGAATCTAGGAAAATCTTTACCGTTAGAGGTGTGATATTAACTTACGGGGAATGAAGTCTTATCAGAAGTATAATGTTAACTTGACAAGAATGTAAGTCAGAGGTGTGATATTAACTTGACTCAAAAGCTTTTCAGTTTTATTTGGGAAAACTAAAAGTGTCACTGTCATAGGTGTAATGTTTAACTTGACAATGAGGGTAATGCTAGAGGTGTAATTTTGAACTTGGCATTAGTCATCTCGACTTCAACAAGGAAGTCCGAGGAAAAGTCATGGCCATAAGTGTATTGTTGAACTTGGCGATGACCTGGATGCTAGAGGTGTAGTGTTAAACCTAGCATTGTTCATTTCAGCTTCGATATGGAAGTCTGAAGGAAGGTGACTGTCAGAGGTGTGATGTTAACTTGACAGAAATTCGATGTACTGTTTAGAAGTATAGTGTTAACTTAACAGTAATTTGTCAGAGGTGTGGTATTAACTTGACAGAAATTGATTTGCGATATGAGCAATTTGAGGACCTGTCATTCTATTGATGAGAATTGACAAGTGGGGTTTTTTTTTTAAAAAAATATGTCAGAGGTATAGTGTTAACTTGACAAATTTGGATTTGCGATATGAGCAATTTTGAAGACTTGCCATTCTATTGATGAGAATTGGCAAGTGGAGTTTGGAGTGCCAGAGGTATAGTGTTAACTTGGCAACGACTGTATTTCGTAGACCTACCATTCTGTGGATGAGAATTGGTAAGGGATTTTGGAGGGGAGAGTGGAGTCAAGTCCACTTAGGATTTTAGCAAACCCTCAGCTATCAACGGATTGAGGTGCCTTTACCAACTACCGTTTGAGTTGGGCTAGCCATGCTATTCCTCTCAGCATGATAAGTTGTCGAAGATTTATGTTGGGCTTAGAAGCCAACATTTTTTCTATCCTTAGCCGTTGGAGGCGTCAGATCAAATGGGAACATGTCCCTTAGGATTTTTAGCAAATCCTCAGTTGTCAACGGGTTTGATATGCCTTTACCAACTACCGTTTGAGTTGGGCTAGCCATGCTATTCCCCTCAGCATTGTGAGTTGTCGAAGACTTATGTTGGGCTTAGAAGCCAACATTTTCTTCTATCCTTAGCCGTCAGAGGCGTCGGATGTTTTAATGAAGAAACTCTTCTTGTTTTGATCAGAGGTGTACTTTTAACTTAATCGGTGGAAGAACACTATCTAAGGATAGTATTTCTTCAGGAATCTGCCATTGATCGGCATCATGAGTATATCGCCATTTGAAGTTATGAGACGATAGACCCATTTGAGTAGACTGACTCTACTACAAATGGCCCTTCCCATTTGGGTTAGAATTTTCCTTTTGTCTTGTGCGTCATCACCATGGGTCTTCTGACGGCTAAGACAAGATCGCCTTTCTTGAAAGTTCGCATTTTAACTTTCTTGTTGAAGGCTCTGGTAATTCGAGCTTGGTAAAGCTCGATTTGCTGTTGGGCCTGCAGACGCTTACCGTCTAAGGCTTCCAATTCCTGGAGTCGCTGTCGATGCTTCTCCTCTGTTGTCATCTCTCCTGTCAGGGCGACGCGTAGAGATGGAATTTGGATTTCGAGTGGAAGGACGGCTTCGCACCCGTATACCAAAGAAAATGGCGTAGCTTTAGTCGGGGTTCAGACAGTTGTGCGATAAGCCCATAAGCATTCACCTAGCTTGTCAGACCAGTCACGTTGACTTTTCGAGACGAATTTCTTGAGAAGCTTGCCAATGATCTTATTGAAAGCTTCTGCGAGGTCGTTAGCGGCGGGGTAGTATGCCGTTGAGGACACACTCTGGATTCTGAACTTGGCGCAGAATCTCTGGAAAGCCTGGCTGATGAACTGGGGTCCGTTGTCGTGGACAATTCGCCGAGGTACCCCAAAACGGTAAATAACGTGATGTTTCACGAATCTGATCACATCAGATGACTTCACCTCCTTCAAAGGAACGGCCTCAGCCCATTTGGAGAAGTAATCGGTTATTGCCAAAATAAACCGGTGTCCTTTTGATGACGGCGGGCTGATAGGGCCAACTACATCCATCCCCCATATTTCAAATGGCCAGGTAGAGGTTGTAGAGTGAAGGTACCCTGGCGCTTGATGGATGAAATCCCCATGTACTTGGCAAGCGTGACATCTTTTGGCATAGGTGACGGCATCGGCAATCATCTTGGGCCAATAGTAACCCAACCTTTGAAGTCGATATGCCAGTTTTGGGCCAGGTTGATGAGCTCCACACATACCGTCGTGGGCTTCTTTCAATATTTCCTGTGCTTCCTTTGGTGAAAGGCAGCGGAGCAAGATCCCGTCATGCGATCGACGATACAATGTTCGTGTGATCGCATTATAGTAGAATTTGAGGGCTTTTCTTCTGATGGCAGCCGCTTCTTTGGTGTCCTCAGGCAGGATGCCGTACAAGACATAGTCGATATAGGGGAATCGCCAGTCTCTAAGCTCTGGACTGGTTGACGATTCCAGCGCTTCTTTGCCTTGACAATCTCCTTTGACTCCTGATAGTCCTTGAGAGCAATTCTCAGGCAATACAGGTCGTGGCTGTAGACGAATATCTTCTCCATTGCTCCAGCTGGAAGAGCTAAGGAGGCCGCGAGGGATGCGAGTGCATCTGCACGCGCATTTTTCCTGCGCGGTACATGATCGATGTAGAAGTTTGTGAACCTCTCGGCCATGTGGATAGTTGCGTTGTAGTAGGGTACTAGGTCCTCATGTCTGACTTCGTACTCTCCGCGAACTTGGCTGACGATGAGTTTAGAGTCGCCGTATGCCTCGAGATTTTTAACGCCAATCTCATCGGCGAACTGCATCCCAATCAGAAGAGCGTTGTACTCCGCTACATTGTTGGAGCAAGGCTCGGTTAACGAGACAGCTCGAGGAATCACATAGTTCTGTGGGAAAACGAGTACTACTCCTACTCCTGCCACTATATGTCCTTTTGGGCTTGTTCTCGATGCACGTCAAAGAAAAGTTGCCATACTTGACTTTCAAACGATGTCTGAGTCAAACAGACTTCGGCCACTTCATCTGGGAGATCCTCGTAGAGTTTGGTTGCCCTCGGATCTGAATGTTCAGCTAGGAAATCCGCCACCGCTTGTCCCTTAATAGCCTTTTGTGGTAAAAGTGCATCTCATATTGGGATAGCAATATGGCCCATTTTGCCAGCCGGCCGTTCAATGATGAAGGCTTAGTCATAAGTAACCTCAGGGGGTTGACTTTGATATGACGTTTATAGTTTGGCCTACCAGATAGTGTCGCATTTTCTGAATGGCGAACACTAGTGCCAAACATTCCTTCTCGATCGGGTTGTACTGATGTTTGGCTCCGATCATTGTTCTACTCAGATAGTAGATCGCTTGCTCTCGTCCTTGATCATCATTCTGGGCTAGTAGAGCTCCCAAAGAATGATCCATTGCTCGGACGTATACCAGGAAAGGTTTTTCCGGATATCAGAGCTGCAAGGACTGGTGGTTGTGTGAGGTATTGCTTGACTTCCTCAAATGCTTGTTGGCAAGCGTCATCCCAAATGAACGAAACACCCTTCTTCATTAGCTTAGCGAAGGGTTGGCATCTTCCGGAGAGATTTGAGATAAACCTGCGGATGTATGCCAATCGTCCTTGCAATCCTCTGAGTTCCTTGAGATTCCTCGGAGGTTGCATCTCCTGGATAGCGCGAATCTTTTCCGAATCTAAATGAATTCCTGTGGAAGTCACTACAAACCCTAGGAACTTGCTGCTGGCCACCCCCAGGAAGGATTTGGTAGGGTTCATCTTCAACTGATGGGCCCGCATGATGTCGAAGACAACTTTTAGATCAGCTATGTGATCACCTTTAGCGCGACTTTTCACCACAATATCATCAACATAACATTCCACCGTTTTGCGCATTTGCCACTGAAAAATGGCGTTCATGGCCCTTTGATATGTTGCCCCTGCATTCTTCAGTCCGAAGGGCATGACGGTATAGCAGTATACCCCCAGTGGTGTCCTGAAAGAGATATGCTTTTCGTCGTCAGGATACATTTTGATTTGATTGTATCCTGAGAAACTCGTCCATGAAGGACATTCGTTCGAATCCACAAGTATTGTCAATCATGACGTCTGTGATTGGCAGTGGGAATTCGTCTTTGGGACAAGCCTCGTTTAGATCACGGAAGTCGATGCAGATCCGGATCTTTTCATTTTTCTTAGCAACGGGGACGATGTTGGCTACCCAATCGGGATGTTGCTCTTCCCTGATGAAGCCAGAATCTATAAGCTTTCTGACTTCTGATTGAATTGCCTCCATTATTTCTGGACGGAATCGTCGCTGTTGTTGTTTGACAGGCTTTATGTCCGGATTGATGTTGAGGCGGTGCATAGCCACTTGAGGATCAAGTCCGGGCATGTCTTCGTAATTCCAGGCGAAGACGTCTATATACTCTTGAACAAGAGATATTAGATCCTTTTTCTCCGACGATGACAGGCCGCACTTATGAAGATGGGCTTAGGATTAGCCTCATCCCCTAGATTGATCTGGACAACCTTGTCTTCTGTGGATGGCTCGCGCTGTTCAAAAGCGGGTGTCCCAAAGAGTATTTAAATGTTTGATCCAAGGATCTGTATCGGATTGGATCATTTCTTCATCTCCGTCTTCCAGGTGGCCTGTTGAAACCATGTTCACTGAAAGTTCTCTGAAGATGTTACCGACACTGACATCTGACTCCCACGATGACGTGCCTGAAGAGTTTTTATGGCCTGATGACCCTCCAGAATCAGAGGCTGATGGAGCCGGAGTTGATACATAGCCCAACCCCCTACGAGTCTGATGATAATAATCGGGTGCTTTTCCTTTCGGCACAAAGGATCAAAGTAGCGTTTTCCTTCCTTTGCCGAAGTTCAACCCGGGTTTGCTTGTTAGGTCATACCCCATGCGTTCATCATTCTGAGTGCTTTTGGTTCGTAATGACCGAACTGAGGGGATTCCTCCTCGTCTTCTGATTCTTCGTAGGGCGTCGGTTCAGACGAGATTCGCCCAAAAAGAATTGGTTTTGGCCTTTCTGTCTTGCTGGAACCATAAAATATAGATTCTTGCGCATTACCATTATCTTGGTATGTCTCGAAGGACGATTTCACTGGTACATACAACGATGTCAAAGCATCCATTGCCGACCAGAGATCATCATCTACTTCGGTGCTAGTGTCTGACGGTACGGAATCAGAAGCAAACACAGGAAAATACGCTAAATCTAATTCTTCATTAATGTACCAACCGCCTACATCGTCGGTGGTATTATCAACATCGAGCTTATTAATGCTCTTTACAAGTGGTTCTAACTCCCACAAGCACTCTTCTTTTTCTGGCTCGGTGTCAGCTTCATTACCAGAGTCTGGCTCCTCTGGTTGCGGGACTTCATCCGTCTCCACGGGATCCTGATACAGTAAGGAGTCCGTGAAATAATTCTCGACTCCCTTGAACGGATGCCTTTCGGCAATCAACGTTTGCACCTTTTCACTCTCGTCAATGTATTTCATGACTTGATGGAGAGTAGAGGGAACGATGGAGTTGCGGTGAATCCACGGCCGCCCCAACAGTAGGTTATAGGAAGTGTCGGCATCAATGACGTAGCATGTCACTTCCGACTTTAGGCTTCCAATCTGGCATTTGAGCTTGACCTTCCCCATTAGACGGGTACTATTGGCATTGAACCCATATATGGTTGTCTGGGTAGGGCTCAAACGATGAGTAGGAATGCCCAGGTGTTGCATGACCCGGCGAGGCATGATGCTTAACGCGGACCCTGGATCCACCTGAATGCGGTTCACTTCAGATGATCCAATATACCCTGCGAAGTAAAGGGGTCGATCATGTTTCCCTTTGACTTGCATATCATCTGCCGTGTAGGTGATGCAGGGAATATTTTGGGAGGCGTGGAGGCAATCCTCTACATCTTCGGTAGCTGGGTCATGAAGACCTCAGCATTAGCCAGAGCTTCTTGTAGAGCTTCTCTGGTCGACTTTGATAGTCTGAGAAGCTCATAAAGAGTAATCCGCGCCGGGATGTTGGCTAACTGAGCCAGGACATCAAAGCGGTAAGGTGCCGTGAATCCTTCCGCTATGTCTTTTGAAAGAACTTGAGAAAACCGAAGTTCTTTCTGTTTCTCCCCGGGTTGCTTCGTGGAGGGCTTGGCTGGCTCTGCAGCGGGTCTTGGAGGAGTTACCACCGTTTCGCCATACTTTTTCAAATATGGCTGCCCCGAACGGGTTTCCGCCACCAGTTGACTGGGTTCTGTGGCCAGAACTGTTGTCTCCTCTTCTGAGTCGGTTAGCGAGGGAATATCAGTTTCCGCTTCTCGAGAAGAGGCACACACCACGTTACAGGATGAAGCCTTTGCTTTGCCTTTGGACTTCCTGCTGGTTACAGTAGTCCATTGCTGGCCATCAATAAGGTCGGGATGAACCCACATAACTTCTCCCCGGGGTGTGGGAACAGGTACCAGGCCCTTCTCTTGCTGCTGGTGAGGGTCTGTGTTGACCATTCTCAGCTCTCCTCTTGGAACAGGGATCACCCCCGAAGGTGTTGGGGGTTGTCTTCCGAACTGGAGAACTGACGTCACATTAGCCGTCACCTTCTTCTGCTCTGGCCGGAGTTTCAATATCTCCGCGTCAATCAGGGCCTGAAGGATGTCCTTGAAGACATAACAGCTCTTGGTAGGGTGTCCCAACATCCTATGATACATGCAGTAGCTAGGATTATCGGCTTTACCGACTTCCTCGGGGCGCCTAGCTTCAGGAAGTTTCAGTCGGTTGCTCTTGTTGAGTAATTTGAAGAGCGAGTCGACATGTTCATCCTTGAACGAGTACTGCTTGTTGGCCCGTGGTTGGCTTGAAGAGCCACTTCCCTTGACCAGTTGAGGTTTAGCAGGGGATTTGGTTTCTGCTGCCAAGTTATCCTTCCTTTTGGCTTGGAGGGATGTGTCTGGCGCACGCCTTGTTGACCTCTCAGGCCTGGGCTTACCTTCTTCCGCTCTGACGCGGGCGACAATCCTCAGCCTGTCACCTTGCTGGACCAATTGCTTCCAGGTGCGGCTTTCAGCAACTCCTATTTGAGCAAGGAGTGAGGTTTGGAGATTGTGGCGGCATGTTTCCACCAGGGTAACCTGGGTCATACCGCTCGGACATCGGAGTGCCACGTTCCAAAATCTTTCCACGAAAGACTTAACGGACTCTCCCTTTCGCTGCTTGGTGGCTAAAAGGGTAGGCATGTTGACCTCCGAGTCATCTTCAAAGAAGCGTGTTAAGAAAAGCTTCTCCAAATCACCCCAGTTCTTGATGGAACCTTCTGGGAGCTTCATGAACCATTCAAAGGCCAGCCCTTTTAGGGTGCCGATGAATAAACGCGCCAGAATGGCGTCGTTATCTACCACATTCCCAGTTTGGGACTTGAAATAGTAGATGTGTTGGTTCGGTGAACCTTTCCCATCAAATGCTTGGAGGGTTGGAGCCTTGAACTTGGGCGGATATGGAACCAGGTCCCATTCAGCTGGATATGGGCGGACCACTCCTGCTTCTTGGAGACCTTTCCGATTGGTAAGAGCTTCAAGGCGCTGCTCCAACTGATTCATTCTTTTAGAATGAACCTTTCCCTGGTCTTGATCGTTCTTTTCCTGCGACGAGGATTTAGACGAACCAGAGGTGGGTTGCTCTTTCTTCTCGGAGTGTTCGGAAGATGAGCTTTCTCCCTCTTTTCGTTTGCCCTTAGACTTTCTAGGGGGAGATTTCTTCCTGTCTTCGAGCAACTGTGCGAGCATCTGCTTGAGAGAGTCGATGGATTCTTGCTGAGCACGAATCATCTCGAGTTGTTCCTTCTGGACCTGGGCTTGCAGCTCCAGGCGCCGGGCTGTCTCCTCAGGAGTGCTCGTCATGTAGGTGAAGGCCTCCTTCTCGATGGAAGAGTTCGAGGCCTGCGATTCTGCTACAGCAGAATGAGAGTCATTCATTTTAACACCCTGGGCTAGGGCATTATAGTCAATCGGGGGAATGGCCCCGGTCCGGGTGCGAGTGTGTCGGTACACTCCTTCCGGTTCAGAGTCAGACTCGTCGGAGCTGACTACAGGCTGTTTTCCCCTGCTCCTGCTCGCCATGTTAGCAGTGAGCTCTGGATACTCAGTGTCAGAGAAGATCCTCCGCCTGTAAGAGCGTCTTCTTTTGGCTGATGGGGGAATCAGGGTCAGCTATCTAACTAAGGACTGCTGGTTCGCGCCTGGACCGCAACGGCACTCAGAGAGCATGGAGATGAGCCGTTGGCAGCAACATGATGAAATGGTTTGATTAGCACTCTTTTCTTTGTCAAGTAATCCCTTAGATCCATGGGAGGAGGATCGAAGAGATTAGCCTCGCAACTTCGAGGGCGGGAGGCATCCTTGCGCTGTACAGCTTGGTCGCAGGATTCAGAGACGCGATTCTCGCGTCGCAGCTTTACGACGCGTGTCTGGCGTCTCTGTTGAGATGAGACGCGACTGTCGCGTTGCTGCTTGGTGCGTCGGGGCAAAGACGCTTGAGAGCGAGTGGGCTGCTGGGCCCCACGCCTAAGGGGCGTGCCTCTTGTACTTGACGAGGCGCGCAAGCTTTGCCTTGGCGTATGGTGAGTAGGGTTTCAGAGGAACTAATTTGGGGAGTCTCGCGTTTGGGCCGCCAAACGCGGACTTCGCGTGCTGGATGCGGCGCAGCCAAGACGCCAGTTTAGTTTGAACCTTGCGTCCTGCCTCAGTTGGACGATCAGAAGTTCCAACTTGTAGCTGACGCGCACGCCTCCTCTGTCGGCGCTCAGCGTTTCGGTTGCGTCGTGGAGGTGGAGAGAAACCAACGACGACCTGGTGCTGAGGGAGAGGGTGAACTAACTGGACACCAGAGGGCTTGACCACGCGGGTCTCCTGAGAGACGTTGGCGCGTGTGTCTCGTATGGCACGGTTGGCCACGACACCCTTTTCAGTAGCTGCGCCTGAGTTCACGCGGGTCTCCTGAGAGACGTTGGCGCGTGTGGCGCGATTGGCGCGGTTGGCCGCGACACCCTTCACAGCAGCCGCGCCTGAGAGAGTCTCAGATCGGGCTTCGGGGTGATTCCCCTTCGAGACCCTGCGACAGACGCGGGTCCTTGGGCTCTTGGAGCCGGAAGAGAGAAACTCTTCATACTTTGCCTGGTCGAACCCGACGACAAGCGATTCGACCATCTTCCCTTTATAGAGGACGTCACCTTGCGCCACAATTTGTTCATCAGTGACAAATGTAGTCCCCAGCGGAGTCGCCATCTCTTGTATGCGTCGGAAAAGGAGGATTCGATTGCAAAATTCTTTTTGATTGGATAGAAGATTACAACAGATCAGTCTTCCGATTACAAGGGAGGGAGGATGTTGAGTCTTGAATCCTCTCTTTGTTAAGGCTGGGTTCTTCAAATGGCGGTGGAGAGTGAATCTTGTTCTCCGTTGACCGGGTGACCGTCGAGACCTTCCAGGGATCTCCTCTTCGGATGGTAGATGGAATAACTCAGCTCTGTCTACCAAAACTCTCAAAGAGAAGATAGGCAAAGAGCAACTTGAACACAACAAGTTCTCTGAAGGGTTTAACTCTCTCTCTTTTCTCTCAGAAATCCTCTGACCGAAAATTCGACCCCTTCTTCATAGCGACGGGGCTATTTATAGGGGTTTCAGGGGTGTACGTGCCTCCTAAAAACACTCCATAATGGGGGCTAACTTTTCCCGTTATGTGGGCCGTGATTGGCCCCGAAACCGGGACGGTTACAACTGAGACGCGGGTGTCAACCCACGCGCCTTGGTGCTGCTGAGACGCGGGTTTCGACCCTCGCGCCTTGGTGCTGCTGAGACGCGGGTTTCGACCCTCGTGCCTTAGTGCGGCTGAGACGCGGGTTTCGACCCTCGCGCCTTGGTGCTGCTGAGATGCGGCTGTCGAGCCTCGCGCCTTGATGCTGCTGAGACGCGGCCAAAATTAGCTTTGCGTCTAGAACTTGGAATTCTGCTTTTCAATGGCTTGTCTTTTAGTGATTTTTAGACAGCCTACAAAAGCTAATAGGGTTTTATTTAGTTATTTAAACCCAGCCCAATAAGAAAGGAAACCAATAACTTAACCATTGCGGGTCGGGTCTGATTCAGACCCGATAAGCACTGCAGACCCGTTTTGCCAATAGAAACTTCAATTAGCCGTTACGGGCTCATACGACCTCTGTTTTGGGCATCTAAACAGCCGTTTCGAAGCTCTTGACGAGCACTACAGTATTACAGGCATTAGATATGGCAAAACAGTAGTTAGTTGACATAAAGAAGGCATTGAAGTGTTTGTTTATCATGGTTATGTGCACCCTTACATGCTTCCGCTTTATCATCAATATTTTATTGCTTATATTATCTTGCATGATGAATATTGGTGTTTATTACAGTTAATAACACACAGATAAAGATATATACATGTTCAAACTAAAGAATTCATAAAAGAGCTTATTTAATTGCGTATGTAGTTCATGCGGACAATAGCCGGCCCAAAGGAAGACTATTGTTTGGCCGAATTATGTACGGCGTCGGATACTTGATGTGGGTAATGCAAGTGGGAGAACCTTGATGTGTGGTAATCGGCCCAAAGGAAGGTTGTCACACTATTGGCCCATATTGCATTACCCTCATCAACTAGTCCGATGGCGGAATAAGAATATAGATGCATAAATTTGTGTGGCCCATGCGTGTGGCAATCGGCCCAAAGGAAGGTTGTCATTATGGCCGGGTCATTACATATATTATATGGCCAATATAAATTACTTAAACTTTAGGACCAATCCTATAAAGTGACAGTTGGCCCAAAGGAAGGCTGTTCTCTTACATAGGACCTAGACTTTAAGATATCTGTATTGGGCCAGTACAGTGTTGGCATATAGAGACGCAACTTGCTCTGAAAGTTTAACTGGCAGCTCTATCGGTTAAACTGGTTGCATTTTCTGAAATTCATTTTTTATGGCTATTACAGTAGAATTTTATTAAATGCAATGTTTATGTTAAACTGATGAGAAATTGTATACTTATGTAGTATAAATTGAAAGGTACAAACTTTAAGAAGTGGTAAGACCACGTAAATGATCGTTCTTGAATTCATGCACCTAGAGTACACCTTAAAGATTGATGGATCTCTACTATCACTTATAAAAGTTCAGTAAAGAAGAGGTCAATTATGGTAAATGGGAGAGATCTTACAAGAGGTGTCTAATGGTCATAAAGTACACTATTCCTATAACTATTAGAAGTGCTATGCCCGATAAAGTCAGTGCTCACTTAGCATCCAGGGTAAACTTCTAATAAGAAAAGGAAAGTGAAACTAAAGGGAGGAACATAAACATCACTACAGTGCCTGATCCTAAGTGGCAAAAGTGCAGAAAAATAGCCTAAGGTCATTGCATACTTTTTCTGTAAGAAAGTAAGCCACCTCAAGTAGGAATGCATAAAGTATCAGAAATGGCTATTTAGCGGGTATATCTCATATTTATGTTTGTTCTGAGATTAATTTAGCTTTAGTGCCACTTTATAAATTATGAATAGATAATTCACATAAGCAATTCAATGCGGAACTTTCAAACCCAAAGGAGGCCCAGCCCAGCTGAGCGATACGTATACATGGGTGATGGAAATAAAGTTGCAATTAAAGCTATTGGAGTTTGTAGGCTTAAATTAGATTCTATTTTTTTGGTTTTAGATTTGGATGAGACTTTATATGTACCGTCCTTTTAGGCGGAATCATATTTCAATTTCATTTGTTAGACAGATCTAGTTTTACTGTCACTCTTGATAATGAAATGCTTAGTCTACTTTTCAAATCTAAAGTTGTTGGTACTAGAATTCTGATTGATGGCTATATAAATTGAAACTTCATGCTTTATATACTGAATCTCTATATGTGAATAGCATAGGCACTAAGCGAAAATTAATTAAAGAAATATTAGAAATTTTGGTACTAGACGAAGTTCAGGTGTCTTAATTTGGTGTATACAGACATTTGTGGTCCATTCCCTACAGCTTCTTGGAATGGTCATGAATATTTCATCACTTTTACAGACAATTACTCTCGTTATAGGTACCTACACTTGTTCCATGAGAAATCTCAATCATTGGACATGTTTAAAGCCGTTAGATTTGATCATGGTGGTGAGTACTATGACAGATATGACGAATCAGGTAAATGTCCAGAATCATTTGTTAATTTCTAAAAGAGTGGTATTGTCGCTTAGTATACCATATCAGGGACACCTCGTCAAAATGGTATTACTGAGAGATAAAATCACACACTAAAGGATATGATTGGGAGTATGATAGCTCACACTACTCTACCAGAGTCATTATATAATAAAGCCTTAAAAATGGTTGTCACCTCCTTAATAGAATACCTAGCAAAACAGTGACTAAAACCTCGTATGAGTTATGGACTGAGAAAACTCTCAGTATTAGGCATCTACATGTTTGGAGTTGTCCAGCGGAAGCTCGGCCATATATACCATATGAGAAGAAGTTGGACTCAAGGACAGTTAGCTGTTTATTTGTAGGGTATTCTGAGAGGTATAAAGGCTTTAGTTTTATTGTCCCTCCACTAAGAACATAAAGACGGATTGCTAAATTTTTTTGAGAATATTCAGAACAGTGGGAGTCAACTACATAAAGATTTCATATTTAAGGAAGAACATATTGTTATACCCATGACAAATTGTTCCAAATGATAAAGTAGTTGTTCTACTTCAAGATGAAAATACAGTTGCATCCTTACAAGATACATATACAGTTCATCCTGAAATAGATCATGCTGGTGAGGTAGAAATTGAAAATTCTCAACCACAAGTCCCTTAGGAGATCAACTAGGGAGAGGAGATCAGTCATTGCAAATGACTATATTGTTTATCTCCAATAGCATGAGTTTGACATAAGGCTAGAGGATAACCCCGCATCCTTAAATGAAGCCAAACTCAACATTCACTCCAGTAAGTGGTCAAATACCATGAAAGATGAGTTAAAATCCATAAAGGATAATGATGTTTGGGATTTAGTAGAGTTGCCTGAAGGAAAGAAACCGATTGGTTGTAAATGAGTATTCAAAACCAAGCGGGATTCGAAAGGTAATGTCAAAAGGTATAAGGCACATCTTGTCACAAAGGGATTCACTCAAAGAAAGGGCATTGATTATAAGGAGACTTTCTCCCTAGTTTTCATGAAGCATTCTTTTAAGATTATTATGGCACTCGTGGTTCGCTTTGACCTGGAGTTATACCAAATGGATGTTAAGATTGCCTTTCTTAATGGTAGCATTAAGAAGGAAATCTATATGGTGCAACCATAAAGTTTTAAAGTGAAAGTTTCATAATATTTGGTTTGCAAATAAAGAAATTCATTTATGGTTTAAAGCAAGCATCCCGTCAATAGTATTTGAAATTTGATCAAGTAATATCCGACTTTGATTTTAAGGAAAATATAGTTGATCAATATATTTACCATAAATTTAAAGGGAGTAGATTTATATTTCTTGTGCTATATGTGGATGACATTCTATTAGCAAGTAACGATATAGATCTTCTACTTGAGACCAAGAGTTTTCTCTCAAAGAATTTTGAGATGAAAGATCTTGGAGACGCTTCTTTTGTGATAGGCATCCAGATTCAACGTGACAGGACACGTGGAATATTAGGTTTATCACAAAAGGCCTATATCGATAAAGTGCTAGATAGATATGGCATGAAGAATTGCTCTTTGGGTGATGCGCCTGTCACTAAGGGAGATAAGTTAAGTCTACTCTAATGTCCCAAGAATGATCTACGGAAAGAGCAAATGAAAGACATTCCATATACATTGGCGGTTGGATGTCTGATGTGTGCTCAAGTTTGTACCCATCCAGAATAGCATATACCGTTGAGAAACTTAACAGAAACTTGATCAATCATGGGATTGATCTCTGGAAGACTGTCAAGAAGGTAATGTGATATCAATAGAAGACTACATGAAATCTGATCAGTTGCAGCTGATCGGATACACAAATTCAGATTATGTTGTATGTATCGACAATAGGAAGTCCACTTCATGTTATATTTTCCTTATTGTAGGAAGATGGTGGATTTAGTCGAGAGGCCATTACAGCTACACTGTGATAATAAGAGCTATAGAGCTCTACTACAATAGTGACAAGAGTTCAGTAAAGTCGAAGCATATCGACATCAAGTTTCTTGTCATCAATGATAAAGTTCAGAATCATATTTTGTCTGTTGATAGTGATGACACTATTCTTAACATTACAGATCCACTCATTAAAGGACTTTCACCTAAAGTATTCTTAGAGCATATTGCTCATATGGGGATGACTAGTCATTATGATATCCTGATTTTGTGGGAGTGGATAATTTTATGTAACAGACATTATTTCTAAGTGCACTTTATAGATATTTGTTGATTCTGATAAATAAATTTATAACTGCTTTTCCTAAAGTTTACTTTTGCGCATTTGAGTTTGTTGAATTAGCAGTTAGACTCGTTGGAGTCATAAAGTGAGACTCGTTGGAGTCATAAGGCTAGACTCGTTGGAGTCATAAAGTGGAAACCAGTTAGAATTGTACCTTATTTGATCAGAGGACATTTCCATGCCACACGTCCACATTTGATCTATGTCGTTAGGGGTTCTGAAACTTGTGATGTGGAAGGTCCTACCTCGATTATACAGAAGGTAACGATCGCCATGTTCGGTGGCAGGACTCTTAATGGACCAGATTGTTTTGAAACGTGGTTTGTCGGCGGTTAAAGTTTTTGACGTCATAAAGTTATGCATAATATCTATTCAGTATGACTTGCTTGGCCCAAGTGGGAGATTGTTAGACTTATTAGTTTTAAAGTCTAATTTATTTTGGGCCTAATCAAGTCAATTGGATATTTGTACCCGCCCACTTAACCTATGTTGTTTGACCCAATAAAGAATTGATCAAACCTAAATGGTTTGGGTCTAGACACGTTTTCAATTACACTTAGCCATGAGTGTATTTAAATTAGAATGTGAGACTCATCACACGTGTGGAACTCGTGTTATAAATCAAGGGTCTAGATCTATGATGAGTTGAACTAGGGTTTCTTGATGCTATATATATCATGAGTAGGGTTCCCTCTCCACCAACAAGAATAATCATCTCTCTCTTAGAGGCCTCTCATCTCCTCTAAGGATAAAGAAGAGAACTTGGTGGCTGGAGAGAAGAATCCTCTCCCTCAACTCCGGCGCCTTCGAGATCGTGCAATATTCGGCATCCTCGCGATGGAATCAGGTATGCCTAAAACCCTCCTTCCCTTTGATCATGATAAAGAGGCTTACAGTATATGTGTAGATCTTGTATGGAATAAATTTAGATCTAACACATGGCCCATGGCTCGACCGGGCCGAGCCATACCCGGGCCCTGGCCGACCTGGCTCGGGTGCCCAACGGCTATTAATATAGCTGTAGGACCATTTCAGCGGGGTTTGTAATTTTTTTTACAAAACCCCCCAACAACTATATTGGCCTAGAATATAGCCGTTTGGGGGAGGGGGTTTGTAATTTTTTTCACATAACCCCCCAGTGGGTATATTGACCAGAGTTTGATTGCCAAAAAAAAAAATTACATTTTAGCTACCCATTCGCCTTTATAGACACTCACTCTTCCTCACTTCATTTCATCACCAAAAAATTCTCTAAATCCTCTTAAATTCTCAATTGTTAAAGCTCTTAAGTTTTCAAGTGATCAAGCTCCCTCAAGTTCTCAAGCTTCTCCAAGCTCCCTCAGTTGCTCAAACTCCCTCAACCTCTTCTCAAGTCCTCAAGTCCTCAAGCTCTCTCAAGCTCTTTCACATTCAGGTACTTATACAATTGTAAATTTTAGTTTAAAAATAGATGCATACTCTTATATCAGCAAGCACAAGCAATCATTCTTCTTCTAGGTATTATCATAATTTAGATTTGACTAGTCAAGAATGGTATGATTTGCATATGCCTTTATCCAACAATCCAATACTTCCATTCACATAACCGAAAACACCATCCATAGATTTTATTGCTTCTTCTGATCCACCTTTTACATCCATACCAATGTAGCAACTTTCATGGCAGAGAGAAAAATTTGAGATTTCAAATTTTTTTAAAAAAGAAAATATTAATAGAGTTAGGAAGGCTATATACAAGTTTTGTCTTGATGTTTCTATTCTTTTCCAAAAAATAATGGAATCAGCTCATTAAGAAGGCATATTAGGACAAAACATCCCCAGCCCAGAATCAACAACAACAAACACAAATTTCTACTTTTGGTGGCACATAATCATTTTTAGTTATAATCGTCGAAGAGGTAAAACTAATCTAGCTAAATATTTAATTCAGGTTGAACAACTTTTTAGTTTTGCTAAAAATGAAGTATTTATAAATTTATTAGAACTACTCATAATCCTGAATATGATCTGTTATGTAAAGATAATATTAGAGTAAAAATATTCAGGGTTGCTGAAGAAAGAAAACAAATTTAATTATAACTTTTTCTTCTATGCCACAAAGAGTTGCAATTATTTATAATTGCTGGGAAGCTCTTAACGGCTTTCATTACATGGTTGTTACTGCATACTTTATTGATTCTGACTGGCTTTTAAATAAAAATATTATAGCTTTTAAAAAATTTCCTTTTCCTCATAATGGCTCTAATCTTAGTCAGACTATTATGAAAGTTGTTAGAGAATTTAGACTTGAATCTAATTTTTTCTATTTCAGTTGATAATGCTCGTAATAATACTGTTACAATTGAGCTTTTAAAAATTCATTTTAAACCAGTCTTGAATGAAAAACTTTTTAATATTCGTTGTGTATGTCATATTATTAACTTATATGTACAAGATGGTTTAAAAGATATAGAACTTATATTCATAATTTAAGAAGTACATTTATTAGATGTAGTGGTCCAAGAAGGCAAAACTTTAAACAAAGTTGTTCTAGCACGGCCTAACCAATTAGAAATTTACCTCAGAACATAAGGATTCTTGGAACTCAACATATAATATGTTGAGAAACGCTATTCCATTATCGGACTGCAATAGATGTATTTATTTCCACTGAATTGCCTGTTATGTTTCTTTCCAAGGATAATTGAAAAATTATTGAAGTACTTTGTGAATTTTTTGAAAAAATCTGAAAGAGTGATAAGATTATTTTCTGGGGTTTATTATCCCACAACTAATTTAGTTTTTTACGAGTTAACTCAAATTACTAAACTGTTTTATACATATCGAAATGATTATTTGCTTCATGATACTATTGCACTTATGGAAGAAAAATTCAATAAGTATTCTAAAGATTTTCCTATTATATTTTATTTTGCTACTATTATGGATCCTCAATTAAATTTGAAGGATGTAAATAGTTACTTGAAAATTTTTATGAAAAAATGCATTATCCTGATTGTACCCAAGCATGGAAAGATATTGAGCATTCTATAAATAATATGTATGATTTTTATGATTCTCAATTTGAAAATAAACAATCATCCCAACATGCATCTTTATCTAAGCTTAAAAGTTCTTCATTATATGGTTTATTAACTGCATCCATAAGATCAAGAAGTTCAAACTCATTAAATGAGCTTCGTTATTATTTTACTCGTGTTATAGCTCTTAAGATTGATGCAGACTCAGAATTTAAAATTTTGATATTTTGGCTTGGTAAAAATCACAGGAATCAACATATTCTGCGCTTTCCATCATGAAGCGTGATTTACTAACCCTTATGCCTCTACTGTAACTTCAGAATATACTTTTAGTACAGCTGGACGAGTGCTGACTGATATGAGAAACCGTCTGGCGTCAGAGGCCATCGAGATGAGCATCTGTAGGAGGGATTGGTTTGATGCAGAGACGAGAAGACAGAATAAAACAGTAGATGAAATCATTAAAGACTCTGCAGAAGATGAGTGAAGAAATTAAGATCTTTTGTATTTGTATTTGTATTAATTTATACTTCAATTTCAATCTATATGTTACATTTGTAATTTTATCAATTTATACCTTAGTTTTTATTTATATTATTCATTTGTATTTATATCACTTTATCTAATTTATTAGATTTTTTATAAAAAAAAAATTACATTTGCATTTTACGACTTCTATTAATTTTGTCCACATTTGTCTAATTTTTTTAGTAAATTTTTTTAAAGATTTTTTAACTTGTAAATTTTTTTAAATAACCTGAGCCGGCCTGGCCGCTTGTCGGGCCGGTCGGAACATACGAGCGGGCCAAGCCTGGCCCGAGCTTGGATACGCCGGGCCCGGGACGGGCCCGACCCGTCCCATCCCGTTTCACATCCCTATCCATCATTGGCAAGTGGTTGCTTTGCTTTCACTTGCAGAAGAAAGATATCATGAAAAATGATGTATGCTTGCTGGAGTTTGTAATGAAATTAAGAACTGTCCGTCAATTTCATTCCTTAAATGTTTTCTCAATTTCAATGGTGTTTTATCCTTTTCTCTAAAATTAGACATAAACTTTGACCTCAAGTTAATAAAATATGTCTAAAATTTTTTGTTTCATTATTTTGTTGTTGGGAAATAGAATATGCAACGCCAGGAAGAGTCTCAAGAAAGAGAGAGGTCCATAGCTTTGGGATATTGTTGCCAGAAATATTCACACAGAAGAAAACTACAGATTACATGTTTGTTGGAGAATTGTGTTTGCGGCAGTGGGTATATGACACACATCCTAGTGTTTTGTTGGACATTGTGGACTGCAATCTTTTTTACTAGATGAGTCTAGAAATGAAAGGCCAAGTGAAGATCAGAGTTTCTTGCGTGCTTGTCTATCTTGATCTATGATAAAATTGGGCATAATCTGTTCAAGGGACTCATTGAAGAAAGTGTTGTGCCCTCTGGAGGAATTCCATCAATGACACGCCGAACGCTAAGATCAGGGTGACAACGTCGAGTCAATCTCAACCAATATAGCACAAACCAAATATAAAAGAGAAAGCGAGAAACAAATAATTTTTCCTATATCCTTGAAGCAGAAGGGAGAAGATTTTATTCAAACAATTGAGTTACAAGGGCCACAAGATGATCCGAAAATTTAACTAGAGAAACTACACACTAGGACGTAAAAATCTCACAAACAAACTAACCCTAGAACTACCAATACAATTTACCTCTCAATGTTACTCTCAATGTTACAATCAATGGGAACAATATCTCTCAATATATAGCCAGAGAGTTCACAAAGAAAAAAAACCAAAAACTCTGAAATCAAATCAGAAACGAAATCAGAATACTGATAGAAGACAGGCATAGACCGACTCGCGGTCGATCGCTAGTTATGCAGTCGCTTGAACTGAAATACACATAGAGGGAGGTGAATAGGTGTATGGCTAATCTAATGACAAATAATGTGAAATTTAAAAACTAATTACAACACACTTAGTGTAACCAAAGAGTGTAGCCGAATTCCCGGTGAAGGGCTCTGGACTAACTCCTCTTGATTCCTCTGAATAAGAGTTGAGGTGCTATATGAAGCTCTCTTGGTTTTACACAAGTATGACACACAAACAAACCCAAGCATATATATGATATGAACAATATGATGCAATGCACAATATAAGAGAGAGAGTTTAGATATAGTGGATCAAACGCAAACACCAAGATATGTTTCGAGGTTCGAGCCACTGCTCTACGTCCCCGCCTTCACACAGAAGGAATTCTACTATAGCGTCCACACAGTACTTCCCACATAGGGAACCTCTACTGAGGATTTGGGTAATACAAACTGGGAGTACACAACTCCTCTCTCAACCAATACAACCTCTACAGAAGGGGCAAGACACAACACAAATCACCTCTACACTTAGAGGGATGGGCACTTAGCCAAACAACAATCAACCTCACACTAGAGGGATAAGGCTCAAAACCAATACTCAAACAAACACCTCTACAGTTAGAGGGATATCAATCACAACCTCCACAATCACCTCTACATAAGAGGGATACTCACAATCTCAAATAAAAGAGGTTTACAACTCTAGGTGATCACAAAGACCACAAACTAATTCTTTCTCACAAAACAAGATCCTAATAGATAGGATAGATATGATAGCTCAAGTGTGAGAATATAAAGAGTTTGGAAATCAAAAACACAAAGAAAAACTCTTGGGAAAACACTATATTGAAATGTAAATAAAGATCAAAACAACTCCCAAAAGACTTCTCCTTTTCTTGATTTTTCCAACCCCTTTAAAAACAAATAAAGATAAAATCTTTTAGCACAAAAACTCTTTTAAAAACTTGCTGAAAATAGAAAATTTTGCTCTTTAAAAAACTTGTATAAAACCAGCTTAAATGAGGGGTATTTATAGCCCCAAACAAATTCTGCCCGTTGGAACCCAGGAAAGGTCAGAAATAACCTTCCGATCAACCGCCTGGTCGACCAGCCAACGGTCATTTTTGTGACCGTTGTGCCACCTGCCGACCGCCCGGTCGACCGGACTGGAAACAGAGAGTAACGGCTCTCTGGCCGGTCGACCGGAACTGGATACAGAGAGCAAAGCTCTCTGCCGGTCGACCGGGGCCATTTCTAGAGAGCAGAACTCTCTGGACGATCGACCGCCCGGTCGACCGGCCCACTAGCGCAAGCTGGCGTGCACGGTTGTGCACGTTGGTCGACCGGCAGAAGACCAGTCCAACATATTACTGGATTTAAAAATTTGGCTTTTTATTATCTTATAAATCCCATAAAATCACTGAGAATCTACAAAAATAAGTTCAGTAATATATTTTGATATACAAGCATGTTTGAGTAAAAATCAAAATATATTACAAACATTTTGAACTATTTTTATAATATAGAAGTTTTACCTTAAACAAAAATCTGTATTTTTCCAAAATGATTTTTGAAATGGAAAACCGTTTTCTCCAAAACACATATAAATATAAAAACATGATATTGAAACAACTTTGAAGCATATTGTATATGGATAGAATTCAATATACATATAAAGATATATATCAATATTTTGACATGAAATCCAATATCGGTTAAACCGAAAAATCAAACCAATAAACTCTAAACTGAAAACTTGTGTGTGTGAACTTGAGCATATCAACACTATCTAGTCTTTACAATGATCTAAACACAATCTTAAACTAAACAAACTGAAGTTTTTTTGTAGTACTCCGTCTCCAAGTCGACTCGATCCAAACATAATTCACCGAGCTTGACTCCAACCGAGTACGAGATGCGATCTTGACGCTCGAGCTCTTGAATCAATAATGAAAGCTCCAAAACACCTTTATTGAAGCTAATCACCTACTAATAACTTGATCAACTATCTAAAACTAAATATCACAAGATTATTAGTAAACTATAACTACATGAGTTAATTATCATCAATACTAGAGTGAAGGGCCTCTGGGCCAACTATCTCCCCCTTTTTGATGATGACAAAACTCATGGAGTTATATATGCATGGATTAAAGTTAAGCTCCATAAATGCTCCCCCTTAACTCATGCATAGTAATAAACAATAAAGATATGCAATGAATGCTCAATATAAACATGCATAAACATGCATAATAAATATGAAAATAAATAAACATGCATGCATATCAATTGCTCTTATACCAATTGTAAAGTCTTATACCAATTGAAAAAATAAACAAAAGGTAAACATGCATATAAACTCAAAATCATTCTCCCCTTTTTGTCAATCATCAACAAAGGAGCTAAAACAAGCTTTAAAAAATCTTCTTATTTTTGTCAAATCAAACAATAAAGGTATAGATATATGTGATATACATTCATATAGAAGAGAGATGTAAAGTTAACCCCCCTACGTACATGCATTTATATGAAAAGAGATGATTACACCCTAACCACATAAATCATAATATGTAATGTATAAAAGGAGATGTGAAGCTCCCTCTACACACGTATACTACATACCTAAGAAAAGTCAATCACTTCAATATG
Organism: Agave tequilana; assembly: GCA_038442645.1. Taxonomy (NCBI): domain Eukaryota; kingdom Viridiplantae; phylum Streptophyta; class Magnoliopsida; order Asparagales; family Asparagaceae; genus Agave; species Agave tequilana. The sequence goes on from JAVJIF010027856.1 coordinate 32,133, forward strand.
AAATACACTCAACATGAATATATATATATATATATAGAGAAGATGTTTAGCTTCCCTTGCATATAAGCAATAAATATCAAAACATTATGATACCAATTTAAAAAATATACCAATGTATGATAAAGGTATACATTGAAACATCACAACATGATACCAAATTATGATACCAATAGAAACTACACAAAATTTTTAAAGTACCAAAAGATACCAATTGAAAACATTTTGTAAGGATTTGATACCAATAGAGAATGAGACATGTGTGTTTTTGATACCACTTGAAATAAATATATATTGTAAATCTTGATACCAAATGTAAAGATTAGTACCAAAGAAAATATTTTATAATTTGGATACCAAATGTAAGAATATATATGTTGTAAGTACTGATACCAAATGAAAATAAAAACATTTTTCAATTTCAATATCAAAGCCAATTTCAATAAATTTGATTTTTACTTTCATTTTAGGTAAATACAATTCACTTCAATAAAGATACCGATATAAAATGAAGTATGATACCAATTGAAAAATATAAACCAATCCTTTTTGGTTAAAATCATTTTGTAATAGAGATACTAAATAGAGAATAATATCAATTTAATATTCTTGATACCAATATTGAAAATGAAACATATACCAATTGAAAACATTTATCATTAGGAGCTTAGGAAATCAATTAAAAATAAAGATATCAATTAACAAATATCGTTTTTCAACATAAAGAGTGGGAGTAAGATACCAATTGAAAATAAAACCAATTGATAGGTAAAAACATGAATTTTTCTCCTCCTTTATGAAATACTAATGAAAACGATGCATAAGCTTGTATAAGATACCAAATGAAAAATAATTGTCATTAAGGACTAAATTAAGCTTAGCACAACTAAATTTGTGCTCTAAGATATAAAGATATAGTAAGCACAATCACAACACATATATATGTATGAAAAATTAAATACCAATCGAAATTGATATTATTTGAAATTGAAGCATATATATATATATATATATATATATATATATTATATATAATATATATATATATAAACAAATATGAGTCTACAAAATAGATATCAATTGTGATACCAATTAAAAACATAATGAGGATCAAGTGTATAACTTATAAAGACCACCCTATCATGCACAAGTTTAAAATGATTTTCAATTTGAGCATACAAGACATGGTTGCCCATCCAACCACCCTTCGATAGAAGGGGTTTTCAAAAATAAGTTTGAAAATAATTTTAGCAAGTTTGAAAACTCTTTCCAAAATGAAGAAATACGCAACTAGTTTTATGATAAACTTGTAAACTAGTACGAAATCCTTCAAGTAAGGAATGAAACATGAATATATTCCATGAAAAACATGTAAGTCACACGATCGTCGACACTCAAAATCTATAAAGCACATATAAAGCTCATGAAAACAAAAATCATGAGTAAACAATAATAATGTGAGTGTAAGAATCATGTAATCACAAAATCATGAGAATAGGCAATTAAGCTCAATGTGAAATTCCTTTATAAATAAAAAAAACATGAAAGTTTACTTTTACAAAAAAATAATACTAACTTCAAGGCATATGTATGTGTTGTCTAAATCTAAAGGTATACATACATTCTTATACACAAATGAGTCCACAAAGAATTTTGCATGAAACGCAAAAAGACTCAAGGGTATACATGTGTATCCAATAGTTTTAAACAATTTAACATATACTGTAATACCCCGTTCCCAGAATACGTATTTAGTTGCGTATTCAGATTTTTCGATCGTATTTTTCGATTTGTTTCCTGCATTTATTCTGTATTATGAATTCCTTATATGATTGTTTTATCTTGGATTTGGATTCGTGGACTCGGAGTCAGCCCTAGTCTGAACCGAAGGCCCGATCATAGTATATTATTCGATTTAGTCTTTCTGATGTGTAGATTTGACCGATTTCAGTTTCAAATATTATTTTCCAATATATTAGATTTTCCATGATTTTCTAGATTTTTCTTGAATTAAAATGAATTTCTTCAAAACCGGTGTCGGCCAGTTCCGTTGACCGATTCCCGGATTTTTAATTCACACACAGCTAGGAATTTCCAGAAGGTCCTTTAGGCATTATTCCTTAGAATCATATTTTCTACCTACATTCTTTTTCTGAGGATTTTATGATTTTATGAAAATTCCACCGGAGTCGGTAGGTAACTGATTCCGGGATTTTTAGTTTTAAAACTATAAAGTATTTCTTAAAACGGATTTCACTATGATACTTAGTATTATATTCTTGATTTTTGATAATTATTTCGGGTCGTTCCGAGATACTTGAATTTCGGACGATTCCGGTATTTTCCCGAAAGATTTCCACATCCGCAACTGAATCCCGGAATCCGCCACTTTCATTATTTTCATTTTCCCTCCCAAGAGAATAATTTCCCTTTTCCATTTTCTTTTCCTTTTCCTATTTTCTTTCCTTTCCTTCCACCCTAAGTTTTCTCCCAACTTTTACAATTTCCAATTTCTTCTCCAACCTTCCAATTACTTCCACCAAAATATCTCCCACAAATATCTCCACCTCACCCTCCACCTCACCATCTCCATGGCAAGCTTTGATTGGCCAAGAGAAACACCTCATCCTCCACTTTGCAATTAAGCCCCTCTCTTTTATTTATTTGCATCTCCTTCACAAATCCAAATTCCTATAAATTCCTTTCCTTCTCCATTTCATTTCCTTTTTTCATTTCTTCTCATTCACCAAAACCCTAATCTCCACCAATTCCTCTTCATCTCCACCACAACAACCACCACAACTACTCCAACTCTTTAGCTTCATCTTCTTCCTCCTTCATCTCCATGGAAATCACCACCACAAGGTCATCAACTCCATCAAAACCTCCACCTTCTTCTTCCATCACTACCACCATCACTCCATCACCAACCCCTCCTTTTGGTGAGTGTTCTTCTTCACCTAGACTTGATTAATTCTTAGTATTCTTATATTTTCATATCATGTATACTTATGTCTTCATATCATGCACAATTGTGCCATCAAAATCATGTTTTTAGACCATCAAACAAAACCCTAGAAATCTGTTCTGTTTGCTGTTTCCAGACGATTAGTCGACTTGACCTATAGAGTAGTCGACTAGAAACCCTTAGTTGAAACGTAACCTTTTCTGGAACACAGTTTTAGTCGACTAGACCTAATGACCAGTCGACTAGAGATCCCTATTAGTCGACTACACCCTTGACCCTAGTCGACTAGATTTTTCCTGTGAGAAAAACCCAACTTTCTATATCACAGTTTTAGTCGACTTAAGCCCAACTATTAGTCGACTTAGAATCACTGTTAGTCGACTACTCATTTCATCCAGTCGACTAACTTTTCCCTGAATCAAAACCCAACTTTCTATTACTCAGTATTAGTCGACTTACGTATCTGTTAGTCGACTTGAGTCCACTATTAGTCGACTACTCATTTCCTCCTAGTCGACTAATTTTCCCTGAAACAGAAACCCAAACTCTCTGGAACCCAGTTTTAGTCGACTATACCAAACTGTTAGTCGACTAACTCCTCTATTAGTCGACTAACCATTCCATCCTAGTCGACTAACTTTGGCTGTTTGTCTTAGTTGATTCTTTCTTGAACATGAACCTTATCCTCTAGACTTATATCATATGTTGGTGTTACTTGACTTGTCACCTGACAAACATCATCTTCCCTTCTCTCTTTCCCTCTCCTCTTCACTCTACATATTTATAACATATTTTATGGCGCGTCCCAACTTCCGTGGATTTCGGACCTTTCGGCTTTTCGGTGATTCAGGCGAGTGTTCTCACTCGCTACCCTCTTGCTTCTTATTTCATTGATTATGTAAATGTTCTCGCTCTAGCTTCCATGTATTTTATTTCATGTTTTATGTTTTATACTATGCGTGGCCGACCCTTCGTGGTCGTTGTACTTTGGGTTACTTCTATGTTACCTTGCCATACCATTACCTCAGACTAGTCAGTTGCATGCTTGTATTTAACACATGTATATCACCTGACCATCTAGTGTGTTATCACCTGACCACCTGCCATGCTACTATTTGGCAAGACCCTTTAGTTATGCTACGACTTGCCCTGACTATTATCAATCTCTTGCTATGACTTAACCTGACTATTATCAATCCTTTGATATGCTTGGTTGTTTACTAAATATCATCACTCTGTCATGCTATCACTTGACACCCAGCATGATATACTTGACTTGTGATTATCACCTTTACGGGAACCTTACCTTATTATCCTGTATCATGATCAGTGACTTGTTTTCCTGCTTTGCATGCAGTGACCTGACTATATAGTGCGTATGTACTCCTGATTCCTGATCATGACCTGTTCCTGTTATTCCCGTAAAGTGATAATTAAACTAATAACTCCTAAAAAGGACCAACTTGTATTGGGTCGGGGGAAATATGCGGCTATCAATATGTGTTCGTGTTTACAGTGGTTTTAGGAATGTTGTGCAACTACATGTTCCGGTCTGACCTGTGGGCCTCCAGGGGACCGAGGGGAGAGCTGGCTCCCTCATTACTGGTACCATCATGATAAGGGCATACATAAGTCCCTCCTGTTAGCCTTGCGGCTGGTTTCCGTTTCCATGCAACGGAACAATCCTGGGCCGTGGTCCCGGGTATGTACGGGACCCACTGTAAACATAGTTCGTTGATACCCCCTCTAGTTTCCAATAACAACCTTGTTTACTCGGATATGGATCTATGTGTGTTGGGACGCTAGTTCACATAGCTAGATATCAGGGTAAGACGAGTAATAATAAAGTGTCATAATAACCGGCTCTTTAAGTTGTAAGTAGAGGTATGTGGAATGGGACGCATACTAAAGCCTGCAACTTAAACGGCTATGAATCTGTGATGTGCCTTACCATATTTGTTTGTCCCGGACTTTTTATCGAATTTCCTGTTTTACGAGTATTATGTTATGACCACCTTGTAGCTCGAGTTGTATGTGCTTAGATTATTATTCGGATTTCCTGTTTTATGATTATTATGCCATACCTGTTCATACTTGCTCTAATCTATCTGCCTCCTGAGTATTTCCTACTTGATATCAATTGTTATATGCATATTTGTGCTCACCTTGCTTCGCCACTTGGTATTGGTTCCACTCGCCTGGGGAGTATCATTTGACTCCCCTGGATCCTCATGTCCAGGTCATGGAGCTTAGAGCGTGTGGCTTCTCCCTGTTGCGGATTAGAGTAGCGCAGCGGTAGCGTGGATCCCCAGCAGACCTTTCAGAGCTCCATCCTTCCAGGCCCCTGTGTGCCTCTCGAGTTTCCTTTTAGTAAACTCGTGAGTGCTTTTATACTGTTCATACTTGTATATTTCCTTGTATTCCCGCATTTGCGCATATTAGTGATATAATATTCATGTAATATTGGATCACTTCTGGTGATAACTTTGTAATTGTATTCATGTGTTGGAATGTATAATGCACCATTGCTTCCGTACTCTGATTCTTGTCTGTACTGATGCTTAGCGTATATACGTGGGGGCACTTTCTGACCTGCGTATATACGTCGCAGTGACGTCCCCGTATCCGCCAGGATCGGGGCGTTACAGGATGGTATCAGAGCCTAGGTCAGCTTAGGCTCTTACTTCCTTAGTACGTCCAGATGGCAAATTAATGGTAAAGAAATTTGCAACTGGAATGCTTGAGTCTTGGTTATACATTCCAACTACAAGTGCAGAGTTATCTATTTCTTGACCATCCTTCCTTTGATTCCTAATCCCTCCTATCCTTTCCCTGTTTTGGTTTTATGAAGCCTTATACCATCTTAAGATATGACTAGACTAGAGAGGTAGTGGCTGGTTCTGAATGAAGCTATTATGTGATCTCTTCGGCCAACTCTATGAAGCTCGGTATTCTCCAGATCGATCTTGATCTGGCTATCTTTCAGAAGACAGCAGTCGGAATTCTTAATTATCGGTCTTCTTTATTATTATGCTCAGGACTATCAGGGTTTTCTTCATCTTCGGTATTCTGGCTCATTTATTACACAGCCACGACATCAGCAGTATTATTCTATATTGTTCGAAGATTTATACAGCCGGAAGTGCGGAGGATGATTATTGTTCAGTCGACTTGAGAGCCCTACCTATAGTGCTTCATATCTTAATTGGTATAAATTTCACCCTTGTCCCCTTTGTATTCAATTTACCCCTTAACGAAATTGCGAGGACGCAATTTTTTGTAAGGTGGGTGGATTGTAATACCCCGTTCCCAGAATACGTACTTAGTTGCGTATTCAGATTTTTCGATCGTATTTTTCGATTTGTTTCCTGCATTTATTCTGTATTATGAATTCCTTATATGATTGTTTTATCTTGGATTTGGATTCGTGGACTCGGAGTCAGCCCTAGTCTGAACCGAAGGCCCGATCATAGTATATTATTCGATTTAGTCTTTCTGATGTGTAGATTTGACCGATTTCAGTTTCAAATATTATTTTCCAATATATTAGATTTTTCATGATTTTCTAGATTTTTCTTGAATTAAAATGAATTTCTTCAAAACCGGTGTCGGCCAGTTCCGTTGACCGATTCCCGGATTTATAATTCACACACAGCTAGGAATTTCCAGAAGGTCCTTTAGGCATTATTCCTTAGAATCATATTTCTACCTACATTCTTTTTCTGAGGATTTTATGATTTTATGAAAATTCCACAGGAGTCGGTAGGTAACTGATTCCAGGATTTTTAGTTTTAAAACTATAAAGTATTTCTTAAAACGGATTTCACTATGATACTTAGTATTATATTCTTGATTTTTGATAATTATTTCGGGTCGTTCCGAGATACTTGAATTTCGGACGATTCCGGTATTTTCCCGAAAGATTTCCACATCCGCAACTGAATCCCGGGAATCCGCCACTTTCATTATTTTCATTTTCCCTCCCAAGAGAATAATTTCCCTTTTCCATTTTCTTTCCTTTTCCTATTTTCTTTCCTTTCCTTCCACCCTAAGTTTTCTCCCAACTTTTACAATTTCCAATTTCTTCTCCAACCTTCCAATTACTTCCACCAAAATATCTCCCACAAATATCTCCACCTCACCCTCCACCTCACCATCTCCATGGCAAGCCTTGATTGGCAAGAGAAACACCTCATCCTCCACTTTGCAATTAAGCCCCTCTCTTTTATTTATTTGCATCTCCTTCACAAATCCAAATTCCTATAAATTCCTTTCCTTCTCCATTTCATTTCCTTTTTTCATTTCTTCTCATTCACCAAAACCCTAATCTCCACCAATTCCTCTTCATCTCCACCACAACAACCACCACAACTACTCCAACTCTTTAGCTTCATCTTCTTCCTCCTTCATCTCCATGGAAATCACCACCACAAGGTCATCAACTCCATCAAAACCTCCACCTTCTTCTTCCATCACTACCACCATCACTCCATCACCAACCACTCCTTTTGGTGAGTGTTCTTCTTCACCTAGACTTGATTAATTCTTAGTATTCTTATATTTTCATATCATGTATACTTATGTCTTCATATCATGCACAATTGTGCCATCAAAATCATGTTTTTAGACCATCAAACAAAACCCTAGAAAATCTGTTCTGTTTGCTGTTTCCAGACGATTAGTCGACTTGACCTATAGAGTAGTCGACTAGAAACCCTTAGTTGAAACGTAACCTTTTCTGGAACACAGTTATAGTCGACTAGACCTAATGACCAGTCGACTAGAGATCCCTATTAGTCGACTACACCCTTGACCCTAGTCGACTAGATTTTTCCTGTGAGAAAAACCCAACTTTCTATATCACAGTTTTAGTCGACTTAAGCCCAACTATTAGTCGACTTAGAATCACTGTTAGTCGACTACTCATTTCATCCAGTCGACTAACTTTTCCTGAATCAAAACCCAACTTTCTGTTACTCAGTATTAGTCGACTTACGTATCTGTTAGTCGACTTGAGTCCACTATTAGTCGACTACTCATTTCCTCCTAGTCGACTAATTTTCCCTGAAACAGAAACCCAAACTCTCTGGAACCCAGTTTTAGTCGACTATACCAAACTGTTAGTCGACTAACTCCTCTATTAGTCGACTAACCATTCCATCCTAGTCGACTAACTTTGGCTGTTTGTCTTAGTTGATTCTTTCTTGAACATGAACCTTATCCTCTAGACTTATATCATATGTTGGTGTTACTTGACTTGTCACCTGACAAACATCATCTTCCCTTCTCTCTTTCCCTCTCCTCTTCACTCTACATATTTATAACATATTTTATGGCGCGTCCCAACTTCCGTAGATTTCGGACCTTTCGGCTTTTCGGTGATTCAGGCGAGTGTTCTCACTCGCTACCCTCTTGCTTCTTATTTCATTGATTATGTAAATGTTCTCGCTCTAGCTTCCATGTATTTTATTTCATGTTTTATGTTTTATACTATGCGTGGCCGACCCTTCGTGGTCGTTGTACTTTGGGTTACTTCTATGTTACCTTGCCATACCATTACCTCAGACTAGTCAGTTGCATGCTTGTATTTAACACATGTATATCACCTGACCATCTAGTGTGTTATCACCTGACCACCTGCCATGCTACTATTTGGCAAGACCCTTTAGTTATGCTACGACTTGCCCTGACTATTATCAATCTCTTGCTATGACTTAACCTGACTATTATCAATCCTTTGATATGCTTGGTTGTTTACTAAATATCATCACTCTGTCATGCTATCACTTGACACCCAGCATGATATACTTGACTTGTGATTATCACCTTTACGGGAACCTTACCTTATTATCCTGTATCATGATCAGTGACTTGTTTTCCTGCTTTGCATACAGTGACCTGACTATATAGTGCGTATGTACTCCTGATTCCTGATCATGACCTGTTCCTGTTATTCCCGTAAAGTGATAATTAAACTAATAACTCCTAAAAAGGACCAACTTGTATTGGGTCGGGGAAATATGCGGCTATCAATATGTGTTCGTGTTTACAGTGGTTTTAGGAATGTTGTGCAACTACATGTTCCGGTCTGACCTGTGGGCCTCCAGGGGACCGAGGGGAGAGCTGGCTCCCTCATTACTGGTACCATCATGATAAGGGCATACATAAGTCCCTCCTGTTAGCCTTGCGGCTGGTTTCCGTTTCCGTGCAACGGAACAATCCTGGGCCGTGGTCCCGGGTATGTACGGGACCCACTGTAAACATAGTTCGTTGATACCCCCGCTAGTTTCCAATAACAACCTTGTTTTACCGGATATGGATCTATGTGTGTTGGGACGCTAGTTCACATAGCTAGATATCAGGGTAAGACGAGTAATAATAAAGTGTCATAATAACCGGCTCTTTAAGTTGTAAGTAGAGGTATGTGGAATGGGACGCATACTAAAGCCTGCAACTTAAACGGCTATGAATCTGTGATGTGCCTTACCATATTTGTTTGTCCCGGACTTTTTATCGGATTTCCTGTTTTACGAGTATTATGTTATGACCACCTTGTAGCTCGAGTTGTATGTGCTTAGATTATTATTCGGATTTCCTGTTTTATGATTATTATGCCATACCTGTTCATACTTGCTCTAATCTATCTGCCTCCTGAGTATTTCCTACTTGATATCAATTGTTATATGCATATTTGTGCTCACCTTGCTTCGCCACTTGGTATTGGTTCCACTCGCCTGGGGAGTATCATTTGACTCCCCTAGATCCTCATGTCCAGGTCATGGAGCTTAGAGCGTGTGGCTTCTCCCTGTTGCGGATTAGAGTAGCGCAGCGGTAGCGTGGATCCCCAGCAGACCTTTCAGAGCTCCATCCTTTCAGGCCCCTGTGTGCCTCTCGAGTTTCCTTTTAGTAAACTCGTGAGTGCTTTTATACTGTTCATACTTGTATATTTCCTTGTATTCCCGCATTTGCGCATATTAGTGATATAATATTCATGTAATATTGGATCACTTCTGGTGATAACTTTGTAATTGTATTCATGTGTTGGAATGTATAATGCACCATTGCTTCCGTACTCTGATTCTTGTCTGTACTGATGCTTAGCGTATATACGTGGGGGCACTTTCTGACCTGCGTATATACGTCGCAGTGACGTCCCCGTATCCGCCAGGATCGGGGTGTTACATATACATGAAGTTAAACATATAAAAACATGTACAAAATGGGAATACAAGTTTGAAATGTATTAATCATCAAAACTAGGTTATACTAGTATATCTAATGAGTACAAATGAGTAATCAAGCACAAACATATAATAATCTATTTGTGGCTCACTAGTTGTATAAGTATATACACAAGTTTAATAAAAGCTACATTAAAACACGTAATCAAAACATAAAGTATAAAACAAAATATAAATCAATATGATCATTAGGTTAAATGCACATGCTATTAGAACTATGATATACACAATAGTTAAAACTAAAGTGAGGACACATCAATAATAATCCATATAAATATGAGTATATCTCAAATACTATATATGTATGTCATAAGTCTGATTATCATGGCATATGGCATAATGAGCATTAAAACATGACATGCTAAAATGAGTACTCTAAAAGCATGTAAATATAAATGAGAGTAAGAGATCATTACCAAAATCATTAGGGTACATCTTTATATCTCCAAACCATGGTGGTCTTCCTACCAAACTCCCCTTGAAAGTGATGCATCCAAAAAGTGTTACCATATAGCTCGGAACGCATTCATCTCAAGGCACCAATGCCTTTCACGTCATGTGAGAGCCCACACCTACATCAAATAAAATAGGAGTGACTTTTGGTACCCATACCTTATTGGGTCCATGGGTGTTAGCACCTTTTCTAAACCAAACAAATCTATTTACAAAATTTGAATCATTAATTCTATCAAAGTAAAATTTTACAAGGTGGCCCTTACGTCCACAATGTGTATAAGTGTACACATGAGCATACATAGTGTTATGAGTGTGAACGTGAGGAGCACGTGTATGCCGTGTATGGTGTGCATGTATATGTGAAACTTATTTTTTTAGAAACATGGATTCTAACCGTGTGTGATTCATGGCACATTGGCTCAAAGTGGAGCCTAAGCGGTCAACACTTTTTTTCAATACACACATATCATTTTTAATACTTGAAAACAAAGTGGAACATGCAAATGAAACACTAGAAGGTGAAGCTATACTAGCATGACAAATATGAGAAGATAAATTATTTTTCAAAGAAATATTTTCCTTTGAAACCAAATTCAATTCTTTTTGAAATAGAAGCAATTTTGTTTTTCAAAGATTCATTTTCTTTTATAACTAAATTAAGTTTTAAGATAGAACTTCATTTTTTTTCAAAACAATTTCACAATCATTTCTATTTTTCAATATTTCATTTTCTCTTAGGGCAAGGTCAAGTTGGGATTTCAATGAGTCCCTTTCATTTGAAATCTCAATCTTCTCTTGTAAAATCAAATCAAGTTTTGAAACCAAATCCTTATTTTCTTTCTTAAGTCCAAAACTTTTCTTTTAAAGGTTTTTTTTTTTTCTAACAATTTTTCACAAACAATGGAAAGTTCTTTATTTAAAGCATCGGCATCAACATAATCATCGCCAGAAAAACTAGCACTATCATCTAGTTGAGTTTCGAATGTATCTCAACGGAGTCATTCCCTTGAACCATGTAACAATATTGTTCGGATTCTCCTCCACTAGATTCCTCCACATATTTCGTTGTTTGTAGCGCGGGAGAGGTCAAAGTGTTCCACACTGCAAAAGCGGAATCACAATGAGAAACTATAGACAAATATTCTTTATTTAATGTGCTTCTAAGTGCCGTTAGGGCTTGTGCATTGGCCTCTATATGCTTACTATTACCAAGATAAGATTTCTTGGTAGCGGCAAGAAAAACATGCAAACATAGGATTTTGAGGTACATGGACATCCTAGCCTTCCAAACATCAATGTTGGAAGTATCATACTTAGGAGGGGTCATGAAGTCCATGAGTGTCTGTAAACAAGTAAGTGTGCAAATGCAAATACTAGATTAGCAAACCAAGATCTCACTCCTAGGTGGTTAAACCTAATATCAGGAGCGTAGGCTCTGATACCAATTGAAATACACTTAGTGGGGGGTGAATAGGTATATGGCTAATCTAATGACAAATAATGCAAAATTAAAAAACTAATTGCAACACACTTAGTGTAACCAAAGAGTGTAGCTGAATTCCTGGTGAAGGGCTCTGGACTAACTCCTCTTGATTCCTCTGAATAAGAGTTGAGGTGATGTATGAAGCTCTCTTGGTTTTACACAAGTATGGTACACAAACAAACCCAAGCATATATATGATATGAACAATATGATGCAATGCACAATATAAGAGAGAGAGTTTAGAGATAGTGGATTAAACGCAAACACCAAGATATGTTTCGAGGTTCGAGCCACTGCTCTACGTCCCACCTTCACACAGAAGGATTTCCACTATAGCGTCCACACAGGACTTCCCACACAGGGTCCACTGAGGATTTGGGTAATACAAATCAGGAGCACACAACTCCTCTATCAACCAATACAGCCTCTACACAAGTGGCAAGGCACAACATAAATCACCTCTACACTTAGAAGGATGGGTACTTAGCCAAACAACAATCAACCTCACACTAGAGGGATAAGGCTCAAAGCCAATACTCTAACAAACACCTCTACACTTAGAGGGATATCAATCCCAACCTCCACAATCACTTCTACATAAGAGGGAAACTCACAATCTCAAATAAAAGAGGTTTACAACTCTAGGTGATCACAAAGACCACAAACTAATTCTTTCTCATAAAACAAGATCCTAATAGATAGGATAGATATGATAGCTTAAGTGTGAGAATATAAAGAGTTTGGAAATCAAAAAACACAAAGAAAAACTCTTGGGAAAACTCTAGATTAAAATGTAAATGAAGATCAAAACAACTCCTAAAAGACTTCTCCTTTTCTTGATTTTTCCAACCTCTTTAAAAACAAATAAAGATCAAATTTTTTAGCACAAAAGCTTTTTTAAAAACTTGCTGAAAGATAGAAAATTTGCGCTTAAAAAAACTTGTATAAAACCAGCTCAAATGAGGGGTATTTATAGCCCCAAACAAATTATGCCCGTTGGTAGCCAGGAAAGGTCAGAAATGACCTTCCGGTCGACCGCCCAGTCGACCGGCCAACGGTCATTTTTGTGACCGTTGTGCCACCGGTCGACCGCCCGGTCGACCGGGCCTGGAAACAGAGAGCAACGACTCTCTGGCGGGTCGACTGCCCGATCGATCGGAACTGGATACGGAGAGCAGAGCTCTCTGCCCGTCGACCGGCCAGTCGACTGGGGCCATTTCCAGAGAGCAGAACTCTCTGGACGGTCGACCGCCGGTCGACCGGCCCACCAGCCCAAGCTGGCGTGCACACTTATGCACGTCGGTTGATTGTACCGGTTAACCGACTTCTGCAGCGATCGACCGTCCAGTCGATCGACAGAAGACCAGTCCAGCATATTAAGAGATTTAAAAATGTAGTTTTTATTATCTTATAAATCCCTAAAATTACTGAGAATCTACAAAAATAAGTTCAGTAATATACTTTCATATACAAACATGTTTGAGTAAAAAATTAAAACATGTTACAAACATTTTGAACTATTTTTGTAATATGGAAGTTTTGTCTTAAACAAAAATCTGTATTTTTCCAAAATAATTTTTGAAATGGAAAACCGTTTTCTCCAAAACACATGTAAATACAAAAATATGATATTGAAAAAAACTTTAAAGCATATTGTATATAGATAGAATCCAATATACATAGAAAGATTTATATCAATATTTTTGACATGAAATCGAATATCAGTTAAACCGAAAAGCCAAAACCAATAAACTCTAAACTGAAAACTTTTGTGTGTGTGAACTTGAGCATATCAACACTATCTAATCTTTATAATGATCTAAATACAATCTTAAACTAAACAAATCGAGATCTTCTTGTAGAACTCCGTCTCCAAGTCGACTCGATCCAAACATGATTCACCGAACTTGACTCCAACCGAGTACGAGATGCGATCTTGACGCTCGAGCTCTTGAATCAACAAGTGAAAGTTTCAAAACACCTTTGTTGAAGCTAATCGCCTACTAATAACTTGATCAAATATCTGAAACTAAATATCACAAGATTATTAGTAAGCTATAGCTATATGAGTTAATTATCATCAAAACTAGAGTGAAGGGCCTCTGGGCCAACATGAACATCATTCTGGATGGTCGGCTGGGTGATCGACTGCTAAACCAACTGTGCCTGCATCCTTCTCTGGTTGGTTGACTGACAGTCTGCTGTCTCCTCTGTTTTGCATGTCGGTCGACCGACCCAGCTCCTTTCTTCTGCTTTTATGCACCTCGTGCAGGTCGGTTGACTGGGTGGTTGACCGACCTGATGCCTGCGCATGACCTCTGTGTTGCTAATGGCTATGGTCTTCGTCGTTGAGTTTCAAATTTTCTCTGGACTATTTAATGAGCTAAAAAACTCTATCAAACAAGTTTTAGATCTTTTTCTCCATAATTCTCCACCTAAGTGAAGATTTGTTAAATCTGAGCCGAACACAATGAATCAACTAATTTTAACTCATCCAATCAGCCTGCGTCATTATGGTTACCTACATACCTCCTGCCCAAGGGATCACGCCATTGTAGTTCATTCAAACGAGCTCCATCGAGCTCAATCAACCAAATCAACTGAAATCGATTCTGCAGCAATGAACTCAACCGGCTAAGTCATATGAATCTCTTCATCTCGATCACCATGGAATCTCTTCATCTCGATCGCCATGAAGAACATGGTCTTCAACTTGAGCTTGTCTAGCTCACCAACTTAAGATTCACACTTTTCACCACTATTGTGGATTCATCTTGGTTCCTATAGCTGCAAACGTTCCAATATATTCTTCAATGCTTCAACCTGTTCAGCATCCATATCGGCTACATGATCTCCGCTCGGTGTCACATCCGGTCAGATCCCAACTGATACCGAACCAACTAGAGATGGTGGAGTAGTATCAACCTCCACTTGCTACGATCTATCTTTGATTTTCATCCTCTCCATCTGCTGAGAGATGATAGACTTCAATAATGAAGTCTCATCAAATATGACATACCTGCTCAACATGATCTTCTTGTTTTTAGAGTCCCACAGCTTGTAGCGTTTCAAATTTCTTTTGACTCTCCGAAACACAAACTTTTTTGCTCGCGGATTCAAAATGTCATCTTTGGCATTGAAGTAGCCGGGCATTCAAATACTCGTAGCAAATCATAGTCTTGAACAGTTCCACCCAACAAATATCTAACGGAGTTTTACATCCTACCACAGTCGACGACAATCTATTCATGAGATAGTTAACATATTCCAAATAAGGCTATAAGTATCGGGTATCAGGATTGTATCGATGGGGTTTGTTCATATCGAATATCAGGGGAGATATCGGGGATACGTGCGCATATCGGACATTCATATCGGACGCTATATATAATAAAATATTGATAACTAAAAGTTGGTTTAGTGTCATAGATATCATCTACCAAATAAAAATGATATAACATGCATGCAAAGATGGTAAAAAAATAATGTACATTTGTACGCAGCCCTGGGTCATGCAATAAATAAGTTATTTCATGGAATTGAAAAATATAAGATTAGAAGTTATATAATCCAGTTACCTGAAAATCAATGAACGAAAAGATAATAAAAGTTTTGAAATCTTTGCGTCTTTAAATTTGAATATGAGTCTAATCTGTAAAAAGAAATAACTATTATTAGAAAATACAAAACAAATAATATATTGAATTTAGAAGAAACTCAAGTGAAGAAAAATAACATCGGGGGGGAGATCGTTGCGCTCGTCGATTCAAGGGAAGCTTGGAGAGAGCAAAGGGAACTTGTTGCGCTTGGGAGGAGATCGTCGTGCTCCTCGATTCAAGGAAAGATCAGAGGGAGCAAGGGGAGCTCATCGCCCTCGAGAAGAGATCGTCGCACTGGGGGGATTGAAAGGGAGAAAAGCGTCATCACTGTCAATTCACGGAAGAGAAAAATTAGAGCTCGATTTTTATCAAACCCTAACGATGTAAATAGTACTTATATAGTCGAGTAATTGGTCAGGATTGGATTCAATACTGATGGGTTGAAAAAAAAAACTCAATTAAAATAAATTCATATCGGCCGATTTTTCTCTGACTCATATCAAGCAATATATCGGGCGATATTTTAAATATTGGTCATTTTTACTGCAAATGATATGGGCGAACGATTTCCCCATATCGTATCGACAACAGGCAAAAAAATGAGATATTGGCCGATATCTCGACCGACTCAGCCGATATTTAAAGCAATAATTCCAAAGCCTCAGCCCAAAATAAATTGTGCATTAGACAACAAATACCGAATCTTCTTCAACAAGAAACAATTCATCTCTCTAGCTATCCCATGTTTTTCAACTCTGAAGTGAATATCAGTACATCGTTCTGGCCAAGTTGTAAGAATCGATCCTTATACTCCCACCATGATCAAATTGGTGCACATTGATCCTTCTACCAGTCTGTTTCTCCATCAACTTCTTCTACTTCACAAGTAAATCTAGGACTTAAAATCTTGTCTCATAGGGTATACCTAATAACGTCTAGATAGATTATCAACAAAAAGACAAAGTACTGATGGCCTCTAAGTAATGCAATCTTGGTAGGACCCCAAAAATCAATGTGAACACAATCAAGAAGACTTTCGAGTGGTGAAGATTGATACCAAATTTCTCCTTCATCTTCTTGTCCAGAGCACAACGTGCACCAAATTCCAAATTGCAGGTTAACGCACCTTCAAATAATCCTTATTTCGTAAAAACTTGCAAAGAATACATACCAACCCGTCCGAGCCTCATCTGCCATAACTTGGTAGAGTCGTCTTTCAATTGTTTTGAAGATGCCAAATTTTCATTAACCGTATTATCCTTCAAATAGTATAAGTTATTGCGTTGAATGCCCTTCAGAACCACCAATGAGTCTCTAAACATATTGAGAACGCCTTCTCCAAGAGTCCCACTCTGGCCCTGCTTCTCCAAAGGTCTAACTGAAATCAAATTCTTATTCAACTGAGGTACATACCTCACATCTTTCAACTCTCTTATCATCTCATCAGACAACTTGATGCGAACTGTACTTATTCCTTCAATATGGCATATGTGTCCGTCGCTGAACGTCACCAAGTCTCCATCTAGTTTTTTAAAACTAGCAAACCACTCCCGTTTGGGACAAACATGATAGGTAGCACCCTTTCCAAAATTCAATCAGATTTCTTTGAACAACAAACAATAAGGGTGATAGAAAGTGAAAATACATATGAGTCAAAATCATTACTGTAACGCCCCGATTCCACAGATACGGGGACGTCACTGCGACGTATATACGTAGGTCATAACTTGTCCCCACGTATATACGCTAAGCATAAAAGTACAACAAGAAACAG
This sequence comes from Agave tequilana, assembly GCA_038442645.1. NCBI lineage: Eukaryota > Viridiplantae > Streptophyta > Magnoliopsida > Asparagales > Asparagaceae > Agave > Agave tequilana. Next base: position 49,651 of record JAVJIF010027856.1, read on the forward strand.
AGTACACGACAAAGCGTGGTATCCATACATATGCCAACACAAGAAGTACACATACAAAGTTATCACAGGATATTATAAAGTATTACACTTGACGTGTGCATTACATCATAACCAAGTCCAAAAGAATATATACAATATGTATACAAAAAGCTCACGAGTAGGATGGAGATCCCGTGAGACAAAAGGAGAGAGTCTGGCACGAGGACCGGAGCTAATCTGCCTGCTCCCTAAAGAAAGCCTGATCTTCGGTGGATGGCTCCACTTCGACCCAAGCCTCGGAATCTGAATATGCAAATCCAAGGGATCAAGACATATAACAATGAACAATATATATGGCCAAATGGCTAGGATACATGAATAAAGAAAACTGGAACGGTGTAATGAATATAAACCAACAGGTAAGGAAAGCATATATAACTGAAGTCAGAAAGGAATGAATGCATAGCTCTAGTCTATTATTATTATTACTTGCTTTACTGTGATATCTAGCTATGTGACCCAGCGTCCCAGTGCACATAGATCCATATCCTAGTAATACAAGGTTGTTATTGGAAACAGCGGGGTTTCGACGAACTATGTTTACAGTGGACCCCGTACATGCCCGGGATAACGGTCCAGGATTGTTCCGTTGCTTGGTGACGGAAGCCAGCCGCTAGGCTATTCAGGAGGGTCTTATGTATGCCCTTAGTCATGACAGTATTCAGGAATAGGGAGCAAGCACTCCCCTCGGTCCCCTGGAGGCTCTATGGTAAGACCGGAATATGATTGTACAATATACCTAATACCACTGTAAACACGAACACGTATCGATATCCGCAGGTTTCCCCCGACCCATATGTAAGTTGGTGCTTTTTATGTAAAAGTCAAGTGTATCATGCTTAGTTTTAAGAGATGGCATGATAAGTGGTGATATTTACTATTTAACATGTCATGAAACGAGAATATACAATAATGAGTCATGAGGTAACAAGAGATACATCCATGCAGTAATAGGTCATGTAGTGCCAGTATCGAATCATGAACAAGTAAGATATAATACACATGTAACAAGCATAAGAACCAAATTCAGAACAGAAATTAACTATGACACACAGTTAGAATTAGTCGACTAGGTTAGGGGGTTAGTCGACTAATAGTGAGCTCTAGTCGACTAACAGATTCTTAAGTCGACTAAGTCTGCTGATACAGAAAGTTGGATTTCTAGTCCAGGGAGGATTAGTCGACTAGGAGGATTCAGGAGTCGACTAATAGGATTTCCAGAGAGTTGAGATTTATGTCCAGAAAAGATTAGTCGACTGATATTTGGGGTAAGTCGACTAATACTGCGTTTTCCAGAAAAACTAAGTTTCAGCTAAGTGTTCTAGTCGACTAGCTCCTAGGGTAAGTCGACTAATCGTGGGAAAAACAGTGACAGAACAGATTTTCTGGAAATTTTGTTTGATGGTTCAATTCATGGTTTTGGTGACCTAGGTGTACAAGAGGTGTAGATACAAGTGTTCTAGGGCTAATTCAAGTCTTGGTGAGTGAAATACTCACTTGGAACCGTTTGATTGAAGCTCTACGAGTCCGGAAAGAGTGTGGTTGATGGTTAGCTCCTAATTGATCTTGACGACGAAGAGAGCTACGATCCAAGCTCCAAAGCAGTAGCTTGAGCTGGAGGTGAAGAGCTTGGGGTGTTCTTGGAGCTAGGGTTCAGTTTGAGGAAGGAGGAGAGACTTTGGTGAAGGTTTCTCTTTTGTTGAAGTGGAGAAGAAAAGAGTAGAATGCAAAGGGGAAAGCTTTTATATGTTTGGGATTTTGTAAAGGGGGTGGAATTTAGGAGGAAGAGAGGGTTTTCTTGCAAAAAGGGAGGGGGTGAGGTGTCCCTCACCTAGCCACTTGGCCGGCTGTGGGAGAGAGAGAGAATGAGTGGGGTTAGGTGGGGAAGTGAGTGGGAAATGAGGTGGAAATTGTGGAATTTTGGGATTATTGAAAAAATGTCCGAAATTCAAGTATCTCGGAATGACCTGAAAATTTTACCAAAAATCAAGAATAAGATTTGAAGACTCATGGTGAAATTCGTTTGAAGAAGTAATTTATAGTTTTAAAACTAAAAATCCCGGAATCAGTTATCTACCGACTCCGTTGGAATTTCCATAAATTCGTAAAATCCTCAGAAAAAGTATTTAGATAGAAAATATGATTCTAAGAAATAATGTCTAAAGGACTTTCTAGAAAATTCCTAGTAGTTTGTGAATTAAAAATCCGAGAATCGATCAGCGACACTGGTCGACACTGGTTTTGAAAATATTTATTCAAATTCAGGAAAATTCTAGAAAATCACAGAAAATACATAATATTGGGAAATGATTTTTAAAACTGAAATCGGTCAGATACAGGAAGTAAATTGGAAAATACGATCGAAAGACTGAATACGCAACAAGGTACGTATTCCGGGAACGGGGTATTACAATCTACCCACCTTACAAAATTTCGTCCTCGAAATTTCGTAAGGTGAAAGGGAACAGATAAATAAGGATAAGAAGGAAAATACCGATAGATAAGAATGAAAGGAAGAGTCTTACCAATCAAGTTGTGAAGAGATGAGGGTAACGCTCACGGATAACATCCTCTCGTTCCCACGTGGCTTCTCCTGGTGCATGTCGGTTCCAAGACACCAACACCAATGGTATAGCCCTGTTCTTCAATGTCTTGACACTTCTACCCAAATGGCCATCGGCTGCTCTTGATATGACAAGTCCGGTTGTAGTTCCAGTTCGGAGTGATCCAGGATGTGACTATCATCTTTCACATACTTCCTCAACTGTGACACGTGGAAAACATTGTGAACTCCGTCCAAAGATGGCGGTAATGCCAATCTATAAGACATATCTCCCACTCGATCCAAAATCTCAAATGGGCCGATATATCTCGGACTAAGCTTTCCACGAGTACCGAACCGGATTACTCCCTTGGTAGGAGATATCTTCAGGAATACATGATCTCCTGTCTGGAATTCCAATGGCCTTCTCAGTGTGTCTGCCCACTCTTCTGCCGACTCTGCGCTGCCCTGAGGTGATCTCTGATAATCCTGACCTTGTCTGTTGTCTGAATCAGAATCTCTGGCCCCAAAAGTCTTCTCTCACCGACTTCATCCCAACAAATCGGAGACCTACACTTCCTCCCATACAATGCTTCAAATGGTGCCATCTTGATACTTGCTTGATAACTGTTATTATAAGAAAACTCCGCCAAGTGAAGATGGTCTTCCCATGATCCCTGGAACTCAATCATGCAGGCCCTCAACATATCCTCAAGAATCTGGATAGTCCTCTCAGATTGTCCGTCTGTCTGAGGATGATATGATGTACTGAATTTCAGACGAGTCCCTAGACTTTCTTGGAGACTCTCCCAGAAATGAGATCTGAATCTGGTGTCTCGGTCTGATACAATACTAACAGGAACTCCATGTAGACGAACTATCTCCTTCAAGTACTTGTCTGCCAAGACCTCTGTTGACTGTCCCACCCTGAATGGTATAAAGTGAGCTGACTTGGTGAGACGGTCAATGATTACCCACACAGCATTATTACCTTTAGGACTTCGAGGCAATGCCGTAACAAAATCCATGGTAATGTGCTCCCACTTCCACTCGGGAATCGGTAAAGGTTGTAGAAGTCCCGCCGTCCTCTGATGCTCAATCTTTATCTGTTGACAAACCAAGCACTTGGCAACAAACTGGGCTATCTCCCTCTTCATAGCATTCCACCAAAACTGCTTCTTCATGTCCTGATACATCTTGTTCCCCCCGGGTGTATGGAATATGCTGAACTGTGAGCTTCCGCCAAAATCTTCTGCCGAACTTCTCCTTGGGGAACACAAAGCCTGCTACCAAAATATAAGGCACCATCCGGGTGAATACTGATATCAGTCCTCAATCCAGCCTCTACCTGAGCTCGGAACTGCTGCAATCTGGGATCTTCCTTCTGAGCTTCCTTGATCTCATCTATTAATGTTGACTGAATCTGCAAAGCCATGAGCTGTCCTGCCTCCTCAGCTCCTCGAACCAACATCAAGTCCAATCTGATAATGTCCTGAATCAACTCCTTCTGCTGAGTGATTTGGACAAGCACCCTATTCTCTGGCATCCTGCTCAGTGCATCCGGTACTGTATTGACCTTGCCTGGATGGTATTGCAAGTCAATATCATAGTCCGCCATCAGCTCCAGCCACCGCCTCTGCCTCATGTTCAACTCCTTTTGTGAGAATATATACTTGAGGCTCTTGTGATCCGTGTATATCAACACCTTATCTCCCAGAAGATAATGCCTCCAAATCTTCAAGGCAAAAATCACAGCTGCTAGCTCCAAGTCATGAGTTGGGTAATTCCGCTCATGAGTCTTCAGTTGCCTGGATGCATATGCTATGACCTGACCATGTTGCATAAGTACACACCCCAGGCCTTTCCCTGACGCATCACTGAAAATGACCATCCCTCCTCTACCCGAGGGAGTCTTCAAGATTGGAGCTGAAATGAGCCTCTGCTTCAACTGCTCAAATGCTGCAGTACATTCCCCAGTCCAAATGTACCTCTCTCCTTTCCGAGTGAGCTTGGTCAACGGGGCTGCAATCCTAGAGAAATCCTGGACAAAGCGTCGGTAATATCCTGCTAGTCCAAGAAAACTCTTAACCTCAGTCACCGTCCTCGGAATTGGCCAATCCTTCACTGCTTGGACCTTGCTGGGATCCACCGAGATTCCTTCTGCTGAAACAATGTGCCCAAGGAAGGCTATACTGTCCAACCAGAAGTCACACTTGCTCCTCTTGGCATGAAGCTGCTCCTGCTGGAGGGTCTGCAACACAATCCTCAAGTGTTCTGCATGCTCCTTGTTGTTCTTGGAATAGATCAAGATGTCATCTATGAAGACAACAACGAACTGATCCAGGTAGGGCGAGAACACTCGGTTCATCAAATCCATGAAAACTGCAGGGGCATTGGTGACTCCGAAAGGCATAACTAGGAATTCATAGTGGCCATAACGGGTCCTGAATGCCGTCTTCGGGATATCCTCCGTCTTCATCCTTAGCTGATGGTACCCTGACTGCAAATCCAATTTAGAGAATACCCGGGCTCCATGAAGCTGGTCAAACAAATCATCAATCCTTGGCAAGGGATACTTGTTCTTGATGGTAACCTTGTTCAATTCCCTGTAATCAATACAAAGTCTCTTACCACCATCCTTCTTGTTCGCCAAAAGCACTGGAGCTCCCCATGGTGAAGCACTTGGCCGAATCAATCCCTTATCAGAGTACTCCTGCAGCTGCTTCTTCAGAATCTCTAGCTCCGTCGGTGCCATCCTGTACGGAGCCTTAGATATAGGAGCTGTCCCAGGCACAGTATCAATTGAGAACTCGATCACCCTTTTAGGTGGCAGTCCTGAGATCTCAGCAAACACTCCTGGAAATTCATCCCACACCGGTACTCCTTTCTGAACCTCCGAAGTAGTCAACCGAGTCTTTCTCTTGGTAGACTTCACCTCACCACTAAATTGAAATTCCGGTTGACGGGGGATCCTGAAAATAATCTTCTTCTCCCTACAGTCAATAACTGCATGGTACTGACTGAGCCAGGTCATGCCTAAGATTACGTCGTACCCTTTAGTGTCTAGCACGAGCATATCTATGGCCAAGGTCTTATCACAAAGTTCCACTGGACAATCAGCACAGACCCTAGAAGACATGACTACTCTATTCCCAGTACTAATCTCCCATTTGAGGTCTAACACTTTAACAGGTATAGAATGCAATGCCACAAAATGATCTGAGATAAAACAATGCGAAGCACCGGAATCGAAGAGGGCAAAAACAGGCTGAGAATGCACTCTGATATACCTGTTATCACCTCCTCAGAAGTCTCAGCTTCCACCTCCGTCAAGTTGTAGGCTTGACCTCTTCCACGCCCTGCTGCTGTCCTAGCTCCCCTCTGGACTGGGCGAATAGCTTGCTGCGGAGGAGGGGGAGGGACTTCCCTGATCATCGGTCCCTGATTCCTCTGCCCCGGTGGCCCTGGAAGTGCTCTCTGTCCACTGGGTCCTGGAAGTGCTGGCAAAGCTTGACCGGCTATCCCCATCCTTCTGTGCGGACAGGCTTCTATAGAATGATCCCTGGATCCACACACCAAACACAATCATTTGCCCTACGGCAATTCTGACGAATGTGGCCCGGTTTCTGACAATAACTGCAGAAGGTCGATGGTTGGCCCGCCTGGTAAGGAGCTGGTCTGAATTGCTGCCTCATCTGCACCTTCGCTGCTCTGAATGGGCCTCCTCTCCCTATTGGTGGAAACGGCCTCTTCATGGCCTGGTTCCTCATCTGATCCTCTCGCTTCTTCTCCAACCCACGCTCCACTTCCCGAGCTATGGTAAGAACCCCTGAATAAGTCTTCAGCTGTTGGGGCATTAAGAACATCTGAATGTCCATCTGCAAGCCCTGCTGGAACCTACTTGCCCGCTTCTCCTCGTCCGTTACCATGTACGGGGCAAAGCGGCTCAGTCTGAGAAATTCCGCGGCATACTCGTCCACGGACCTACTCCCTTGCTGTAGCCTGATGAATTGTTCTTCCATGTCCTTCTGAGCAGTGGCAGGGAAGAACCTGCTATAAAAGCTCTTGGAGAACGTGTCCCAGGTGACAGGTTTCTCCAATCTGGCCTCTTCTGCTAGCCACCAAGTTCTGGCTATGTCCTTCAGCTGAATCTTGGCGACCTCCACTTGATTCTCCTTCGGTACTCTGGCCGCATTCAACAAGTCTGCGGTATCTGTCAGCCATTGCTCAGCATCCAAGGGCTTCTCTTCTCCCGTGAAGATGGCTGGTTGCAGCCGCCTGAAGTCCGATACATTTCCGGGCCTCTGCTCCTTGGGAGCTGCCATTTCCTGCCGGAGGAGCTCCGTCTGCTGCTGCTGGTTCTCCATCATAGTCTGAATGACTCTCAGAATATCCACATGGTCTCCAGTGGGTCCATTAGAGGCTTGCCCAGAGTTGTTACGGCCCGTCCTTCTCTCCATACCGATTGGTGAAAGATAACTGGAATTGGAAAAATGGAAGGAATTTAGGACACAAGGGATGGAATCAAGAAGGAATCAAGAAGGACTAGATAACTTCGTACATTGTAGTTGGCACCAGCAATTATTAATTTGCTGCTTGATTGTACTTTAGGTGTGAGAGCCTAGGCTCTGATACCAACCTGTAACGCCCCGATTCCACAGATACGGGGACGTCACTGCGACGTATATACGTAGGTCATAACTTGTCCCCACGTATATACGCTAAGCATAAAAGTACAACAAGAAACAGAGTACACGACAAAGCGTGGTATCCATACATATGCCAACACAAGAAGTACACATACAAAGTTATCACAGGATATTATAAAGTATTACACTTGACGTGTGCATTACATCATAACCAAGTCCAAAAGAATATATACAATATGTATACAAAAAGCTCACGAGTAGGATGGAGATCCCGTGAGACAAAAGGAGAGAGTCTGGCACGAGGACCGGAGCTAATCTGTCTGCTCCCTAAAGAAAGCCTGATCTTCGGTGGATGGCTCCACTTCGACCCAAGCCTCGGAATCTGAATATGCAAATCCAAGGGATCAAGACATATAACAATGAACAATATATATGGCCAAATGGCTAGGATACATGAATAAAGAAAACTGGAACGGTCTAATGAATATAAACCAACAGGTAAGGAAAGCATATATAACTGAAGTCAGAAAGGAATGAATGCATAGCTCTAGTCTATTATTATTATTACTTGCTTTACTGTGATATCTAGCTATGTGACCCAGCGTCCCAGTGCACATAGATCCATATCCTAGTAATACAAGGTTGTTATTGGAAACAGCGGGGTTTCGACGAACTATGTTTACAGTGGACCCCGTACATGCCCGGGATAACGGTCCAGGATTGTTCCGTTGCTTGGTGACGGAAGCCAGCCGCTAGGCTATTCAGGAGGGTCTTATGTATGCCCTTAGTCATGACAGTATTCAGGAATAGGGAGCAAGCACTCCCCTCGGTCCCCTGGAGGCTCTCAGGTAAGACCGGAATATGATTGTACAATATACCTAATACCACTGTAAACACGAACACGTATCGATATCCGCAGGTTTCCCCCGACCCATATGTAAGTTGGTGCTTTTTATGTAAAAGTCAAGTGTATCATGCTTAGTTTTAAGAGATGGCATGATAAGTGGTGATATTTACTATTTAACATGTCATGAAACGAGAATATACAATAATGAGTCATGAGGTAACAAGAGATACATCCATGCAGTAATAGGTCATGTAGTGCCAGTATCGAATCATGAACAAGTAAGATATAATACACATGTAACAAGCATAAGAACCAAATTCAGAACAGAAATTAACTATGACACACAGTCAGAATTAGTCGACTAGGTTAGGGGGTTAGTCGACTAATAGTGAGCTCTAGTCGACTAACAGATACTTAAGTCGACTAAGTCTGCTGATACAGAAAGTTGGATTTCTGGTCCAGGGAGGATTAGTCGACTAGGAGGATTCAGGAGTCGACTAATAGGGATTTCCAGAGAGTTGAGATTTATGTCCAGAAAAGATTAGTCGACTGATATTTGGGGTAAGTCGACTAATACTGCGTTTTTCAGAAAAACTAAGTTTCAGCTAAGTGTTCTAGTCGACTAGCTCCTAGGGTAAGTCGACTAATCGTGGGAAAAACAGTGACAGAACAGATTTTCTGGAATTTGTTTGATGGTTCAATTCATGGTTTTTGGTGACCTAGGTGTACAAGAGGTGTAGATACAAGTGTCTAGGGCTAATTCAAGTCTTGGTGAGTGAAATACTCACTTGGAAACCGTTTGATTGAAGCTCTACGAGTCCGGAAAGAGTGTGTTGATGGTTAGCTCCTAATTGATCCTTGACGACGAAGAGAGCTACGATCCAAGCTCCAAAGCAGTAGCTTGAGCTGGAGGTGAAGAGCTTGGGGTGTTCTTGGAGCTAGGGTTCAGTTTGAGGAAGGAGGAGAGACTTTGGTGAAGGTTTCTCTTTTGTTGAAGTGGAGAAGAAAAGAGTAGAATGCAAAGGGGAAAGCTTTTATATGTTTGGGATTTTGTAAAGGGGGTGGAATTTAGGTGGGAAGAGAGGGGTTTTCTTGCAAAAAGGGAGGGGGTGAGGTGTCCCTCACTAGCCACTTGGCCGGCTGTGGGAGAGAGAGAGAATGAGTGGGGAGGTGGGGAAGTGAGTGGGAAATGAGGTGGAAATTGTGGAATTTTGGGATTATTGAAAAAATGTCCGAAATTCAAGTATCTCGGAATGACCTGAAAATTTTACCAAAAATCAAGAATAAGATTTGAAGACTCATGGTGAAATTCGTTTGAAGAAGTAATTTATAGTTTTAAAACTAAAAATCCCGGAATCAGTTATCTACCGACTCCGTTGGAATTTCCATAAATTCGTAAAATCCTCAGAAAAAGTATTTAGATAGAAATATGATTCTAAGAAATAATGTCTAAAGGACTTTCTAGAAATTCCTAGTAGTTGTGAATTAAAAAGAGAATCGATCAGCGACACTGGTCGACACTGGTTTTGAAAATATTTATTCAAATTCAGGAAAATTCTAGAAAATCACAGAAAATACATAATATTGGGAAATGATTTTTAAAACTGAAATCGGTCAGATACAGGAAGTAAATTGGAAAATACGATCGAAAGACTGAATACGCAACAAGGTACGTATTTCCGGAACGGGGTATTACAATTACCATCCGCCATCGCGACATTGGCCTCTGACTTTGACTCTTATTTCTTCGTCTTTAACTTTAGGCAATCAATCTTCATGTTCTTCTTCTCTGAAGAAAGTACGCTGATACTTCTTCAAATATTCACGACCACCAATTTTGAACTTTCCAAAATCTCCTTTGCCCTTTCTATGACTGAAACCCGTCCTTCTTGTAGTCAAAGCCTCTGTTGTTATGCTACTGAAAGAAGACTCCTTGTCTTTCCTCCTTACCTCATGATTCACAAGTGCAGTCGACACATCACTATAGCAGAGTGATTGCTTATCATTGATTAAGATTAAAGCAAAGTTCTCATACTCTTCATCCGGAAGAAAACTTAAAAGAATCAACGCCTTGTCTTCGTCCTTAATCACCCATCCACGTTAGCTAGGTCTGTAAGAAACTTCATATAAATATTTATGTGCTCACCAATAGAGATTCTTTTCTTCAATTGGAAGCGGGTAAAGCCTCCTCTTCAAATGCAAACAATTCTTGATACTCTTTGTCAAATACTTACTTTCGAGGACCTCCCAAATCTTTCTTGTGGAACTCTCATTCATCACATTTCATCACATGATACTTGATGTTTTGTATCAAACAAGACCTGATGATGCCACACACCATGTAATTCATATATTCCAATTCTTCTCTAAAGTATCCGCTGGTTTCTCTTACAAAAGCAACGTGTCTTTCAAATTCAGTGCATTCAACGCATCCATCACCTTACATTTTCATATACCAAAGTTGTTTCTGCCATCAAACTTCACTACTCAATCTTCGACTGTTGGATGTTCACTATCTTCACCGTGGACTAATTAACCTCGGCCATATCTCCTATAGAAAATGACAATAGCAATGCAGAAAACTAAACTAAAATAGATTCAAATAGATAAAGATCAAAACTTCACCTTAAAATGAAACCATAGACGAGTTTCTGAACGATCTACTCTATCCAATCTGATTCCAACAAACAATCCAACATTGTTCTGAGATCGACACACGATCTCACGAACAGACCAACACCGCTCTGAGATTGACACATGATCTCCGCCGAACAGACCATGATGTTCTTGAGATCGAGACACGATCCCGGTCAAACCTGGGATATTCTGATATCACTTGTTGCAACCTCCGGAGGAATTCCACCAACGACGCGTCGAACGCCAAGATCAGCGTGACAACACCGAGTCAATCCCAACCAATATAATACAAAAGAGAAAGCAAGACAAATGACTTTAACGAGGTTCAACAACTTGCCTACGTCCTTGGAGTAGAAGGGAGAAGATCTTATTCAAATAACTGAGTTAGAAGGGTTACAAAGTGATCCGAAAATTCAACTAGAGAAATTACGCACTATGCTGTAGAAATTTCACGTACAAACTAACCCTAAAACTCTCAATAAAATTAACCTCTCAGGG